>CM023948.1:5981657-5993880 GCA_013407115.1 Glycine latifolia | reverse complement strand
TTATTATTATTATTATTATTATTATTATTATTATTATTATTATTATTATTACATAAAATATAACATGAGAGGTTATTAAATTACACCTGTTCCTCTTGGCCAAAACTCATGTATTTACCTTTTGTTTTTAAGGGTGTCTTTGGAAGTTAAATTTTAGAAAGAAAAGATAGAGTGGATAATTTTTTCATTTCTAATAGATATTCTCTATTTTGATAATGTTTTAAAAAAAAGAAATAACATAATAGATTGACATAAATTTAATGTTCTCGTATTTTATTCATTTTTATAAATATCATATAACTTTTTTTATAAAAGAAAAGAAAATATGCTCTTTTATGTTTCTCACTGAAACATAACTCCCAAACACATCTACTACGACTGAATTTATGTAGAATTATTTATCTACTCCAGAATTTTAAGACTTAATAATAATAATAATAATAATAATAATAATAATTATTATTATTATTATTATTATTATTATTAATGTGTGGATGCATGATTCTCTTCGTCACGTGTATTAATTACACTTAGGCTTAATGTGATTCACATAATCAATGTTTTTATTTTATTTTATATATTCATTGCTTTAGCACTGCCAGATGTATACGTTAATATCTTTATCCTCTTTATTTGCAGATCCTTACCGCAATTCAGTATCCTTTATAACAAGAGAGGTACTCGTATGGCAGAAGCTTCAACTTTAATTTATCACTATCTTTCATGCAACAAACTTCAACTACTTTCCTTCTACCTTTTTGTGGTTCACTCCTCGTGAAATGGAAGTTCATGTATGTGGAGGAAAGGTCTCGTATATCTAGCTCGTTCCTTTCCTTCTTTTTCGAGTAAATAGCTTTACCACAAAAGAAGAAAGCCGAAGCAAAGTATCTACATATGGTTTCACTATGCTAGCATGTGAATACCCCACAGGTTGTATTGGTGCTCACTAGGTATTGGACCACATCTCATCGATTGCTCAAAAAGGAAGAACTTTTTAGAAATGAAAAGAAACTTATTCACTACCATGAATTATGAATGAATATACCGATACCTAATTATCATTCTAACCAAAGGGGGAGTTTCTCCACAAAAAAAAACATTGTGTATATAGTTTGTCACATTCGTATGTAAACCGATCGAACATGAAAATTACGATTTTGTTATGATTATGTCAAACTTAACTTTTAAGATTCATTGACTCAAACCAATTACATGACATCAATAAAGTATTTATTGTGTATATAGTTTTGTACTTATATTTTATTTCTTTATGTTACCCCTCATGTTACATCCCATCTTTTTATAATAAAGAAAGAGGAAACAGAAACTTATTTTAGGTAAGAGTTAGAACCAATCATACAAGCATGCATAAGGTAAAATGAGCAGTACAAAAAGAAATAGTGTAGACTGTAGATAAAGTGTCTACGTGAATATTATTGCTCATGCTGGACAGTAGAAATTAATTTTAAAAACCTTTTCTTTTCTACACAATAATATATATATATATATATATATATATATAAAATATTGAGGAGTAGCTAGGTATAATTAAATTATTTTTTAAACAGTTTTGTTATTAATATTAAATTTTAGTTAAATATTCTCAATATTGCCAAGCTAGGCCGTTAGTTAATTCAAAATTTTATTAAGTAGGGTAGGGTTTGTTTGTTTTAAAGGTATGTAAAATTTATTTTAATTGTTACGCATAATTAGGATGCATGTCTTAATCGCAAACATAAAATTACATTGAAACGAGTGTTTTTCATTGAAAACGTGAGAATAGATATCTAACTCAAAAATAAATAGGGAAAAATTCTACACATTCATAAAATTTAAAACTAAATTGGTTAATAATTTACCAACTACAGTAAAATATAAGCAAATATTAATTGCAAATTATATACGAATGCTTAATTTATATAAAGTTTAATATGTATGATCAATATGACAATAACATATAAATTTGTTAAATTCACCATATATATTCGATCCATAAAATGTTTTTAAGCAGAGTGAATGTCTAAGATTTATTCCTAGATCAATTGATAACATGTGAATGACTTTTAACAAAAAAAAGTAAAATTTATGAATTTAACACCATTAGATTTAAACTATCATAAAATGGATAATTTCTAAAATTTCGTACATTTTTAAAATTAAATTAACCACATTTCTTTATTTTCAAATACGAAATGTACGCTTTTTAAAATATGAATAAATATATATTAATAGATTATATACTCACAAATAAATAATCTAAAATAGGAGCAAAATTATTCAACCTTGGATGGATTCTTTTTTATAAAAAAAATAAAATGTGTCATTTAATTTATTGATTTCAATATATATATATATATATATATATATATATAACGATAAAAAATTATATATATTTATCTTCATATACTTTAAAAGTATATATTATGTTAATTTTTCTATACATAATTAAATAAATAATTTCAAATATTTTTGGATTAATCTAATTAAAACTGTGTATATAATCAACAATATTGTAGGAACTTTTAATCCAATGATTAATTTTGAGACGACACTATCCAATAAAAGTTACTGAATAGTATAAAGGAAATGTAATTCATATTGGTGTAAGTTAAGTCCATCTTCTATATTTATCTCTTACTCCCTCTATGCGTGTATAGTACAGGTATATACCTTATCAGGAAATTACTAGAAAGGGGAAAGAAATTGACACAAAAAAAAGTATTATATAAATTCCAATATAATTTTATTAAATCCACATGATATCTCTTCCACCCAAAAATGGGGTGGAGGTTAATTATTTTCCTATCTCTTTCTTTAAAAAGAAAATATGCATGCAGGTGAACCTTGCGATGCAGCATGTGTCTTAACCTTTTTTTTTTTTTGGAAACACAACTACCAAGCACGGAAGTACACAAGTAAGTAATATATGGATAACAACAAAAGAAGGACACAAATCTTTCAGATTAATTAGATTCACATTTATTTCAAAATTTCGAAATTAAAGCTACACAAGCCATTGCTTTCTCATTAACTCTTTCGTGAAAAATCTAGCAAGTTCACGACTATGGAAAACTGACACGAGTCTCTTAGATCCACCCAAGTTCACAACGCTAATAGATTCACCGGACCAAGTAGAACTATTATAAATAGCATTGCTCCTTCGTTCTTCAAGTCTTTCCATATAGTGTATTATTGCTGTTTCCAACACAATTAACACTAAATAATTATCTCAAACCCTATTTTGCAAGGATCAAGTTAGTTCTAAAACATACATATCCTTCTTATTATTGATCAAGATATGGCACCCCATGGAGAGTCTTTGGCAAGCTCTTTATCAAGGAAAAGCAACATGCAAACATCATCAAAGCCACCAAAGCTTTCATCAGAGAACCTTAAACGAACGGTCTCAGACATCTCTTTCGAGCTGGCAAAAGAAGAGATCGATGATCATTTGAAGCTGCCAGCAATATCCGAGGTCGAGAATGCAAAGTGTGAGTGCTGTGGCATGTGCGAGGAGTGCACACCGGAATACATTGACCGTGTGCGCGAGAAGTTCAACGGGAAGTGGGTGTGTGGATTGTGTGCTGAGGCAGTAAAGGAAGAGTTGGAGAAAAATGGAGGGAAAAAGGAGGAAGCTGTGAGTGCACACATGAGTGCATGTGTTAAGTTCAACAAGTATGGTAGGGCTTTCCCGGTTCTGTTCCAAGCACAAGCCATGAAAGAGATGCTGAAAAAGAATACCCTAGATGGTAGAAGGGCTAAGTCCATTAGCCCTAGGGACAAAGGAGGTGCAAAGAAAGGAGGGATTTCTCGTAGCTCAAGTTGCATTCCAGCAATCACAAGAGAGATCAATGATATCAAAATAGCCAATTAATAATAATGTTTTTTTTACTACAATACAAGTGATGCAAGCTTTTTTCGTGTATTTGTGCTTAATTTAACTAGTGTAAAGAACATGGTTTAATTCTGTATCTTTAATTAGTTAGCTGTTTCCTTAATTTTTATCGGCTGACTACACTAGCTAGGACTTGGATTAAATATTCTACTGCAATTATTAAGAACCCCACACGCTTCTTGTTCATCTGGTTTACAAATGCTTCCATTGCTGTCTTTCGGGATAAAATAGTGGCCTTATGTCGAAGAAGACCGAAGTTGACTTCTGAGGTTTTTTTGGTTAGTAACCTTTCACTCCTTCTTCGAGGGTGGTTTCTTCTGAGATATTGTTTGCATTTCCTTAACTAGAGAGAGGCTTCTTCTATGTTTTTGTTTAGTGTTTTTTTTTTTCTGTTTATTTTGTAATTTTGTGAGATGTATTCTACCATATTACTAATCATAAAGTGGAATAAAGTTTACTTGATGCTCTGAATGCTTTGTGATATGTATCGTACGTTTTAACTAGTTTTTTCTTCCATGTTTAGTATTATTAATTACCAAACGCAAGAGAGAAGTCTTTACCATATTTTTGTAATTTGTTTATGTAACATGTATATATTGCTTAATTAGTAGGGAGATAACCTCGTTAAACGATTAGTAAATTTAATAGAATGCTTAACATTTAAAATAGGCTGAATTGTAATTCTAGTCTTTAATTTATAATTTTCTAAATTCATGATTTTGGTATCCTTTATTTTTAATTGTAAGATATGATCCTCTAATTTAATAAATTTGTGATTTTAGTCTCTCTTATAGATTATTAACTAATAATTATGATTATTAGAGATATTAAATTAATTATAAATTAAATAAAAAATTTTAATTATTAAAATTTTAATAAAAGATTATTAACTTTAATGTGGTGTTATTGTTGATGGAATCACGTACGGCAATAGAGATAAAAGAAATGTTTGCATAGAAGAGGGTGAACACAATATTGTAGCAAATTAGGATTAATAATTTTTTATTCAATTTTTAATAATTAATTATTTTGATTAATTTATAATTAACTTAATATCTTAATTAATCATAATTATTATTAATAATCTATCAGAAAGGTCAAAGTCACTAATTTATAAGATTAGAGAGACCAAATGTAACAATTAAAATCTAGGGAGGCTAAAATCATAGATTTAAGAAATTAGGAGATCAAAATCATAATTTATCCTTTAAAATAATGTTATCATTGTAGAAACTTATGTAAGAGTAATGATACATGAATCATGGATAATTTTATACATCCCACCAACACTACTCATTTCTCTTTATCTCTCTTTTTATTACATCATAAATTATATTATACCTACATTTATTTTACTATATATATATTAGGCATAGTTTTAAAAATTGGCTTGATCATGATACTGGATCATTGGATCAGTAGTCGAATTGATGGACCACTAGTTGATCCGCATGATCCGATCTATATGTCAACTGATTAAAGCATTACATGGGAAATCACTTCAGTTTCAACAAAGATTGGTCAATATGTCAATCTCCAAGAGATAAATCCACCATTCCTACAAAGCAAGAGTTTTGAGAAACCTCATAACTATAAGTACAAAGTGAAAATTGTTGAGTATAATGTTGTTAAACTATTTTTGTATCAAGCATAGTTGTAAGACTAGGATAGCAGTGCTCTACCATGTTAAATTTTATTAATAAAAGATTATTAACTTTAATGTGGTGTTATTATTGATGGAGTCACGTACGACAATAGAGGTAAAAGAAATGTTTGCATAGAAGAGGGTGAACACAATATCATAGCAAATTCGGATTAATAGTTTTTTATTCAATTTTTAATAATTAATTGTTTTGATTAATTTATAATTAACTTAATAATTCAATTAATCATTATTATTATTAATAATCTATCAGAAAGATCAAACTCACCAATTTATAAGATTAGGGAGACCAAATGTAACAATTAAAATCTGGGGAGGCCAAGATCATAGATTTAAGAAATTAGGAGGTCAAAATCATAATTTATCCTTTAAAATAATGTTACCTTTGTAGAAACTTATGTAAGAGTAATGATATATGAATCACTGATAATTTTATACATCCCACAAACACTACTCATTTCTCTTTATCTCTCTTTTTATTACATCATAAATTATATTATACCTATATTTATTTTACTCTATATATATTAGGCATAGTTTTAAAAATCAGCTTGATCATGATATTCGATCCTAGATCAGTAGTTGAACCGATGGATCACTAGTTGACCCGCATGACCCGATTTATATGTCAACTGATTAAAGCATTACTTGGGAAATCACTTCAGTTTCAACAAAGATTGGTCGATATGTCAATCTCTTTCTACCATCACAACGAAGATCTTGAGCAATGCCACCTTGGATATAATGTGTTTCTCCAAGAGATAAATCCACCGTTCCTACAAAGCAAGATTTTTGAGAAACCTCATAACTATAAGTACAAAGTGAAAACTGCTGAGTATAGTGTTGTTAAACTATTTTTCTATCAAACATAGTTGTAAGACCAGGATAGCAGTGCTCTACCCTGTTACAATCTAAAGCAGTAAGTATGTACTATCCGATTATTCATATTATTGTTATAGGGGAGGAAAATGGTCTTATTAATAAAGTTAAATCCATTTTCAATTGGTATTCTTAGTATATGTTCATCTTAGTAGCATGCTTCCCTCCATTTGCAACCATATACTCTAAATATCATTTAGAGTGATTTTTCCAACCTGCCTTTTAGTTACCAAAGAATTAGGATTACTACACAAAACATAAATAATTGGTCTTAGGCCTTAAATTAAGAAAACATAACCAACCAAATAGGCCCCAAATCTTAAATTGCCAAACAGATTCAATAGCAAGGGACCTGAGTTTCGAGGAGCATGAGTATGCCACAATACAAACACTCATAATAGAGAACAAAGTATTTACAGGACTGATTTTTCTTCTAAACTTTAATTTAAATTAGAATACTTGAAACCAATCATCATAATATTTACAAAGCATTTGAACTTTGAAGACCAAAATAGAATTCTTAAGTCTAATCCCATGACCACAATGAGGTGTTAGCCAAACTACATCGGATATAAAAAGGAACAAGAGAAACCACCATGAAAAGAATAATGAGAAATAATAGCAAATATAAGAATTCACAAGGTTATAAACACAAGCATCAAAATTAGAGAACAATATAGAACTATTTAGCTTGCTTTCCCTGACACCAAATACTATATGTGCAATAGCTGCTATGTTAATGAATATAACATATTTCACACCAACTAAACAGTATCTCACCAAGCGGCCTCTCAAAAAAACCAACCAAACCACACGTGCAGGAACACGCAGTCACAGACAATACAAAACATTGGAAAAATATGAAGGAACAAAATGGAAACAACCAAAATTTGAATTTACCTTAAAACAAACATATAATAGTCTTTGCTTTGACAAGAGAGAAGAAGCAAAGGCAATTTAGAGAGGAATTATACCTTTGGGACTCCAGATGATGGAGCGTGGACGATGGCACCGCGAGAGAAGCTGCGAGAGGAAGGAACCTAGAAGTTGCGAGAGAAGCTGCGATGAAGCGAGAACAAGAAGATAATGAACGATAGCGCCGCGAGAGAAAGGAACCTAGAAGTTGTGAGCCTACGATTTGAGAGAAGTGAGAATGCGAAGCGGTGCAGACAATGGATCAAGGTTTCTAAAATAAAAAACATAGAAATCAAAACGATGTCGTTTTGTACTCCACAAAGGAAAAACAAGTAAATGACCCAGTTCAGGTCGACGGATTATCGATTCAATCACAGACTCGACCGGATCACTTCGGATTGAAAGCATATTCGATCTGACTACAGACTTGATCCAATCAATACAATGAGTTGCAGTCCGACCGATCAGATTGGTCCAAATTTTAAAACACTGATATTAGGTGTCCACCAAACATTTTTCATTATAAAGATGATAGAATTAGAGTTCCATTTGGGCGAGAAACACGGGGATGAACCACAGCTCATAAAGCAACTTAAATCGCATTAATTGGTGGAACTTTGGAAGCGCCAAAACAACGGAGGGACGAATCGAGTTTATAAAGGCTAAGAACAGCATATAAGCATCATTGCCACTTGCTATAGTCAACTTCCTCTTACACTTTTGCTAGATTTCTTTTTATTTATGTCTGCAGTTTACAAGCAAGTTGTTGTTTGAGTTTCATTATTAGAACATAAAAAAAATGACATGTTATACAATTATTTATTTCATAGACGCACATCTCCAAAATATATACATTCTTCTAAAATTAAATACAACAACCTTTTATCACGAACTAAATTCAAATTAAATATTGGTAAAAAGTTCAAATGGACAAATACAACTTATAAATCACAAACTCGTCACAAGTCGCAACTTATTATTAGAGTTATTACTGGCTGCATCAGTACTTGAACTCCGATTAATCTCCCTTAGTCCCTACTCCCTTGTAGCTCCTTTCCCTCTTGAAGATATTTCAAACAAAAATGCAGCAGCACAACACCAAAAGAACCAAACTAGAGTGCACGTAGACGAACCAGCTAATTACAACAAAATAGAAAACCTGAACTAGAAACATTGAATGAACGTACCTAATGAGAATGGAATTATGACATTTTTTTTACACCCGACGAAATTATATGTGTGTAGCTAAACTGTAATTTTCTCTTAATTAAGGGGTTGACAAACCCTATAATTTTTTTTCGTGATATAGCAACTGGTAGCACAAATAAATTCTTACATTAAAATAACAAAATATCAAAACAAAAGGAATGATGCAATAATGGCGTGATATAGTTATTCTTAGCGAACGTGTAGGCACGTTTTTAAGTATAATTTTAATACTAAATGGATTTATTCGTACTAAAGAAAAAAGTATTTGCATGAATACATGTCTATTAAAGGAGTGATTTTAATCCTCTAAAAAAAAAGAGTGATTTTAAAGTGTATTCTGACTCCAAGCTGTGTCGAGTCTGCTGACCAAATTAATTAACATTAGGTTTTGGTTGTGGGAAAGGAAAACGAAGGAATGGAAAGAAATTAAATATGTCAAAAAGAGAGAAATAAAATATAAATAAAGTGAAAGTTAATGTTGTTCGGTTGAAGTGAAATAGTATGAAAAATATAAAAAAAATATTTGAAATAAATTTGTTTAATTAGTAAATAAAAAAAATAATTTTTTTTATTAACGAGAAATAGATCAAACATTAAGTCGACTGTTCATTTCTCATTTTTTTCCCCCGTATCTGTGGAGAAATCCTGCACAATGAGAGCCAACATTAATTTGAAATTTTTTTACTTCAATTTCAACATCAAACAAGTAGGAATTAGTAATTTCCACTCACTTCGATCTTCTATCTCTTATTTTCTATTGTACTAAGCAAGGGCTAAGGTTGTTGTCGTTCGCATCCCTATTATAATTTGGTAATTAAAAAGGATCCATAGCATTCATTAACGCCAAGGGGGATATGATTTAGTTCATGTTTTGCAAGATGTACTTAATCAGTAGCTAATAGTTTTAGCTAAGTATAGAATACAGTTATCGAATCAGTTTCATATTTTTGAATTAGTGTCAAATTTTATTTGTACTGTGCCTTACATGTGAATTCAGCTTTTAGTTTCTGTACATGTGGAGGCTATTAGTCGCCTCTCTGTTTTAATCATACAAAAGAGAGTGATTTTATAAATTTTCAAACTCACGTGAGAAGTCTAAACAATCTCACGTGTGGTTCAACTCACTACCTTAAGGCAACCTCCCACCAATAATTGTCGGTTGAGGAAAACTTATACAATAAAAAGTAAAACCAAAATAATAATAAAATAAATGAAAAATATCTAAGCACATCCACAGTTTATATTCTAGGGTAGGTTGATTCAAATGCAAAACCAACACATTTTTCATCCCCTCCTTTTCCCACTACTATCACACACATATATATATGCCCCCTTGCCTTCTCTTCCTCTTCAACCCATCCCATCCCATCTTCTCTCTCTCTTAAATTCCAAAAAATAACCTAAAACAAATAGAAATGGAAAGCAATACACCAGTAATAGCAAAGAAAGAATTGAGCATAATACGTGTGGCCTTGTTCATGTTGAGGAAAGGCATCTCAAAGGGGAAGCTAATGATGCACCTCAACAACATGATGCTCAAACGCCCTGGCAAAGCCATCGCCAACCTCATGTTCCACCACAACCACGGTGTCTCCGGCAACAGCCTTCAATTCTCCGCCGCCAGGGAGTACGAGTTCAGCTGCAGCAGCACTCCCAACAACTTCTTCGCGACCATTGCCAGCAACAACAAGCGCCACCGCCACAACCCCTTTTTCACGTGCGCTCACGCGCCGCCCACCCTCGACGACGACATGGCGGCGGTTAATGCCGTTAAGGGCGTGTTGGAGATGCTGAACAATGAGGCCGTCGTGGAGGCATCGCCGGCCACGCTTCCTGGGTTCGGACGTAGCCCTATGGTGAGGCAGTTGATCAGGGTGACGGACTCTCCGTTCCCACTTGGTGAGTCCCAGGATGACAAGGACAACCAAGTGGACAAGGCTGCGGAAGAGTTCATAAAGAGGTTCTACAAAGAGTTGAGGAAGCAGACTTGACTTTCTTAATTAATTTATTTCTTCATAACGTTAATTATGATCATTATGAACTTAATTAACCAAATGAGCAGTTTTGGATGTTGTATTTTTGTCTTTTGATGATAATGTGTGTGGACTTAGGACAGGATGCATGTTATTTAGTTGCATTCATGGAATTTTGTAAGTCTACAGGTGGTTGTTTCTTACATATATATGAACAATAAAAAAGAAGTTAACGAGTAAGTAATTAATTAACTCGACGCCTTGTTTCTCTTCGATTTTAATTATTCTGTTTTTAAATAATGTGTCAACGTTTTTGAAGGAGCTTATATATAGTATGCAGCATGTTCACCTAAATATGTTAACATGGTCCTTTCTGGTTTGAACTTGTGGAAATGATTCTCCAACAACTTAAAGAATTGAAAAAATAATTAAAATTCGGACGAATCTAATTAATGGCTTTAAACATGGACATGTGTTTATCTTTCATTATTAATAGAAATTACACTATTCCTAACAAGCTGGGGGACGATTAATCATTAATGGAATCTTCCTTATGGAGGTATATATATTCTGTTGATAGTACAACCCCTTGTACTCAGAATATATTGAATCTTTGCTTTAGGAAATGATAGTGTAACATATCCTAGCTCGCAAGATTGTTTATAATCAAGCGGTTTTTTCCTCTCCTTTACCTTACACATTATTATTCGTTTGGATCTTTGTTTTGTAATTATCTCCGACTTTGCTTTTAGACTTTTCATTAACTATACACCTTTCAAAAAGTTAGTATTAATTATTTGCCTGTCGTGTATATAGCACTCCAAATGTATAATGACCACATTTGGTGACAAATTATTATGGTGTGTATTTGTGCCAAAATCATGACTACAGATTTGGACTACCCTAGACATGCGTATATGCATTTGATTGTGTTTGTAATTGGTGAGCCTGATGTGGTTTAAAGTTAAATTGGCTTTAACAGCGAGACCACCACTATATTGTCTTCATATGATTCCACTAATATCAAAGGGAAACTATAGCTGCCCCCCTCTTCAAAATATTGCTGCCTTCTTTTGCTTTTGCTTTTGTTTTTGGCATGTAATGACTTTTTAAGTTTTATAAGATACCACTTTTCTGCTACTTAAGCTGGTTACTATGGAAGAAAGACCCACGTACAAGTGACAACATTGGCTGTGTTACCAAATAATTATAATCATTTCAATCTTTTCACTTGTACCGTATATAACCGTGATAACATATAAGATACAAATCATGTAGTTATAATATAAAAGGGATTAAAATCAATCCTTTGATTTAGTAGTGATTAATTAATTAAGCCATAGCAGTTAGAAAGAACGTGTTAAATATCATATATTATAGTATCATGTGATCAAAGAAATTAATTTTCATCTTATATACTCAGCGACTGGTTGGTAAATTTGTAGGCTTCTGGGTTGCACGTGTATAATATGTATGTATACGGCAATTCAAACAAATTGTGGATATATATATGTGTGTGTGAGCTGGATCAGATTAAATTAATTGAAGTTTTTTAATTTACGATCATCAGAAATGACACGAAACAATCATTGTTGTATTTTACATTCTGACCATTATATTAGATCTATCGATCAATTACTTTTAGACTTGTCATCTTTTGACAAATAATAATTCTCATGAAGGACTGAA
>CM023948.1:5756954-5981647 GCA_013407115.1 Glycine latifolia | reverse complement strand
ATATATATATATATATATATATATATATATATATATATATATATATATATGATTGATCATCACAGTGAAAGAATTAACGTGTATAGTAGAACAAAAATTACGTTAATGATTTGAAAAGAGCAGTGCCGGACTATTAGGTCCAATTAATAAAGAAATATGAGCATTATTTTTTCATGCATTATATTATTGATTTTAGAAAAGGAGAAAAAGTTCAAATTAAAATGTTGATTTCAGTCAATAATAACTATAGATGAAAGCTGGATACCTGAATTGCTTTTTATTGCGGGCAAAGATGGAAAATTCAAAACTAGCAAGCTAGGTTGTTTCAAGTAGTTTATTCACTTGAAAGCTGGCAACAGGGAAAGATTCATAAAGTCTAATGTTTATATAATTAGGTGAAACGTTTTGGTAAAATTGTCAAGTAATAATATCATTCATCACTGAGTTTTTATACTCTTTTTTAATTATATTTATTAAATGCATGAAAAATACAAAAAAGAGAAAAAAAGTAAGTGAAAATTGCAAAAGCTAAACAAAAAACCAAACTTGTGTGTCGCTTTCAGAACGGATTACCTTTGACTTTTTATTTCACAATCTCACGTATAATCAATTCACTTATTCACATTTCATTTATGCCCATTTTTTATTCATAAATTTGAAGGAGGCTACCAAATCATTTGTATTTTCATGACTTCTTGATTTAGAACTTTATTAAGTTGTGCACTTCAGCTATTAAAGCAAACATACAAACAAGCTATATGGTTGTTAATTAGTGTTGATAGTCATTTAACAAGCTATAATAATAATAATAATAATAATAAAAGGCAAATGAATTGTCACTGCATTAAGGGGCATTTTAAGTCACCGAATGACAAATGCGCAGATTTATTGGGGATCAATGCCTTTTTGGGGGAAAAAATAATCTACTTTGTCAAATAAATCAAATCAAAGAATGTCCAAATTCTGAGATAATTATGTATGTCTTGCATTTTTTATTGTTAGTCACAACAAATGAGTGCTCAAATGATTACGTAGTAAGTCTTAATTCACTTTCCATATATGAGCTTTCACATTTTTCAAAAGTTCAAAAGGGTTTGGCTGGGCCATTGTTTAACGATTTCTAGAAACTTGAAGTTGAGAATACCAATAATTGATATGAATTTTTGAAAAAAGAAATTTCATGAAACTTTTTTATAGGCATGAAACTTTTATTTTACTATACTACTTTTTTTCACTAATACATCTCAATAGAGGATGTGAGAATTTAAAAGACTATGGTTTGGCTTTTTTATAAATAAAAAATAGTCGATGCACTAATTTGTATAATAAATTCATTAATTTTATAATAATTATATTAAAAATTATATAAATGATATTTTTTATTAATAAATAATATGAAAGTATGAAACATTTCACATGCATTGAAATTAAACTCAAATTAAAGTGAAATTTGTCACTAGTTTGTTAAGAATCTAATCAATAGGATTAATTAACCAGGTGGCTAGCTAGCATAGTCTTATTCACCTCTAAAGGGATTGTATATATTTAGGGGCATTTTGACTTAGTTGTTTTGTTTCAAACGTGATTACTAGCGTGCTCTCCCTTTATTAGAATTACGGAAAAAGCATGAGATGACATTAAAATTTTGGAAGTTGACTGTGACTAAAAACTCCACATGATGAAAAACGAAGCACCCGCATTACTTTTTAAAAGCTTAACGCAGCCATGCTTTACACATTTGCGCACCTTTGTTAAAGCTGATTCAATTATGGTTTTCTCGGTGCTCAAATTTTGCTTGTATTCTTTGTATATATTGAAACTTCGTTTAGCTAGGGTTCAACCCAAAATGTTACTGTTTACAGGCTAGCGTAATGATGATTTAATGTTCCAGAGGAGATTCCAACCAAGAAACAGCAATTAAATGAAAAAATCAAGATTTTTCAAAAGAAAAAATATCAAGTAAGAAAAAAGTTATAAATAATCAAGGGGACAACAGGATTTTTTTTTAAGGCAGAGGAAACAACAGGATTAGTTGTCCTTCTGAAGGGTTTTTTTTATTACCAAATTAGTGTAATTTGGTTTTAATACATAAAATGGGATAAGTCGTGCTTACGGAGTACGACCTCTCTTTTTTTTTTGTCATGAATAATTTCTGATGGCCTATGATTGTAATTTTTGGAAATTTATATGCAATTACAAAATTTTCTAGTGATTTAAAATTCATGAAAATATGAAGAAAAAGAATTTTATAGTTTTAGTCCTTATAGATTATAATTAATTGCATAATTTTAATTTATGTAGTTTTAATTGCTTAAATCAAATCATTAAACTTTTGAATTAATAAAATAAAATAAAATGGTAACGTGTTAGAGATTATGTGTCATTGGACATGCCAGTACATGTATAAAAATATATATTAAATGTGTGAGAACAAAAATACACAAACACAATTTTAAAAGAGTTTGGAATTTTATTTGAGCAATTACATGAACTAAAATTACTCATTTGCTAAAATGGGCTTAATTATATAATTCAACATGCATAAATGGAAGACAATGCAACACTCTTATCTTTTAGGAAAGTAGAATGTAATATATACAATAATATTCTTTAATAATGTTACCAGAAATATGATTAATATAATGTCCCTTATTATCCATATATCTTATTGATATATGTTATATCAATTAATTCTTTTAAGTCATTCTCAATTATACATTCTTATATTTATACGGTCTCTAAATATTTATGATTCTATTTGTCTAGAGTGTTATAATTACTCTTAGCATTGTTAAAGAATAGTATTATTTCCAGTCGAAACATTGAACGTATCACTCATGTTCTTTTTGGAATGTTTTGTCTTCTAATCGAAGGTGGTTGATTGGTCTAAGTCATGTTAACCTATATACATCGACATGGATTAGCAAGATATTCATAATTGAAAATTCATGAACAAAATTTATAAATATTAGCTAGTCTGATATTGAAATTGACATTAAATTATTAAACTTAGCTATGATTTAAAATCTTGTTTTAACAAAAATTTATGAGTATTTTTTATCTAATACAATTAAAAAATTATAAGTATTATCAATTAATTTAAATAAAAAGGAAAATAATATAATTAATTAGATAAGATTTAAGGGACGAAAGAATAAAATAAAAAAATGAAACTGAAAATTATAAGCATGCATCATATGAGACAGAGAAAATTAATATAATTTTTAAAGTGATTAAATATAAGATCTTAAGAAAAACTTTAATACAAAAAATCAAAATAAATAATAATTTTTGTTTAAAAATAGGTAAAAAATAAATGTTAAACATTAGTAAAGTTACTCTATCACAAATAAAAAAAGATGATACAACAAAAAAATTCTAATGTTTAAAAACAGAAACTCAGATTTACAAGAGTTGTATTTATTTGATCATCTAAGAACATGTTCACGAATATAAAAAAAAAATCTTATATATTCTAAAAGTACTGCTCTGTATTCTACTTGTACTAAGGACAATACATGTACGTTTTTCCATAATTATATATATTACTGGATTGAACATAAAATATTGTTAAATTGTTAATGATTATCAAAGTCAATTAAACTACCAAGGGTATTAAAATAAATATTATTATTTTTCTTTCTAAAAGCTAATAGTTGAAGGTGTTTTATATATACGTTGGTCAATTCTAAATATGACTTTTGAATTTGCAAAGGTATATGTGTGTGTGTATATATATATATATTAATTAGTATAGTAGCATATTGGTTAATATTTTATAATACTTTAAAAAAAATATTTTAAAAAAATTAATTTAAAATATGCCGATTAACAAAAAACATATTATATTGAATGATTCAAGATGATTGTGCATCGCAACATTTTCTAACATTAATAGAGTTCTCTTGATCGATCAAATAATTAATAAGATCATAACATCATAATTTGTTATAATTTGCAGGCAAATTTTTGTTGTTGCATGTATCAATGAAACGTTCTCATTTCCTACAACATATACATGTCACTTAGCATACAACACATTTTAATACTATTACTACTTGAAAAAACTTTTTCATGTTGCTGGATCGACAACAATCTTACTAGAACCATCTTAAAAAAATGCAGTGTGACACTTTTACAATTAACGCATGGGAGTCGTTAACGACGATTTTTTCAAAAATCATTGTTAAGCTTCATGAGTTAAAGGATGATTTTTGAAAAATCGTCATTGAGAAGATTGTTAACAATGGTTTTTCTAAAACCGTCCTAGTTGGTTTCTCTAAAAATAAAAAACTTTTGTTATTCATCATCATTGAAATACTAACTCTCGCTCTTGCGCCCAAGCCTTGTTGCCCTTACTTGTGTGGCATTGTTTTGGATAACCGATGTAAAAAGCCTTTTTTTGTAGTAGTATATTGATTTAATTTTTTTTAAAATTATTCTAGAAAGTTGTGTGGCATTAAATAACTCAGAAAACCCATACCTCACTTGTGTGGCATTGTTTCGGATACGTACCTAATATGCAAAGCTGAAAGGAGGTGGAGAGTTGAGAAAGAGGGGTAAGCGTACTAATTTGTCAAAGTAGTAATAAAACGGTAAGATCAAGTGTTGAGTCCACAAGAACTTTGATTATACTCAAAGTTTGTATATATCAAATTTTAAGCAATGAACAAAATAATTTTGGGATTTGTAGTAGATAATGTATGTAAATATAAATTCAAAATAAAATAAATGACGAAATAGATTATAAGAGAAATATAACACAAACACTTGAAGAAGTGATTTGAAGGTTGATGTAGGATTATGTGATGTGTTGGATGTTCAGCCCACTAAAACTACTCTTGATGCAATGTTAATGATTTTGCACTATTTAATATTATTTTACATATTACATTCATCCTCTAATTTACTCTAATCATGATCTCTCATATAAAATAGTCTAAATTACATAATTTCACTCCTGATTCCTCAGAAAGCTACATCAAATAATTTGCATTAAGAATATATATGTATATTTAAAGCTAAACAATGTCATTCTATCCCTAGATATGAATTGTCCAGAAGTTCTTTCCCAGTTCTTAGAGTATAGACATTTCTCAATGCATAAACCATCATCACATTACATGTATATGGATTATCATATCACAAATATGACAATAGATTCAGAAAAGAATAATAATATGAAAATAACATTAAATAAAAATAATGAGAATTAGTACATCAAGAGTGTTTGGTTGTTGAACCCCCAACAATTAGTGATTTAACCTCTCACTGACATGAGAGACTTAAAAAACAAAAGAGAACAACAATTGATGAAAGAGAATGGAAGAAAATTGGTAGAACAATGGGCATAAGCCCACTTCTGTGGAGAGTATTCTTCTCTCCTTTGTGTCTTGTGTTTCTCTTTGGCTTCCGATTATTTTCCTTTGACTGCTCCCCCCTTTTTATAATCAAAACTTTGCTTAATTGAAATTTTTTTTTATATTAGTAATGCGCTAAGCCCATATGTACACGCTAAGTCCATATTCTCAATTCATCTTTCAAGTCTTTAATGTGTAATCTTATAAAGAAAATCAATCAACACTATAAATCAACTAATTTTAGCATTTATTAGATAAAAGCTCAGAAAAAAACTAAATTTATATGTTTCAATCACAAAAAAATATTAAAAGAGAAAAAAGAAGATAATTGCTATGTAATTTAAATACATAGTTTACGTATAAATAGCAATTATTATCTACCAAGGACCCTGTGAATGTGTTCTTAAATTCTTTGAATCTGTTGGTTTTAAATGTCATGAGAGAAAAGGTGTTGCTCGCTTTCTACAAGAAGTAAGTCAGCATTTATCTTTTGCATCCCTCGCTTGTATTTTTTTTTGAAAAGTGAAAAGTATGTGCATAATATTTATCTCTTACGGGCAGGTAACATCAAGAAAGGATCAAGAGCAGTATTGGGTGTGAACAGATGAACCATACAGGTTTGTAATTGTTACTCAATTTTCTGATGCATTTCAATCATTCCATGTTGGGACAAGAAGGGGAGAAGAGCTTGCAACTCCATTTGATAAGTCCGAGAACCACCCAGCTGCATTAACCACTAAAAAGTATGGTGTTGACAAGAAGGAATTGTTAAAGGCTAACTTCTCAAGCGGGTGTTTGCTTATGAAAAGGAATTCATTTATTTATACCTTTAAGTTATGTCAGGTTGCTTTATCTATAACAGTAGGCTTAATTGTATTTTTGGTTACCCAAATTTCAACTGCACAAATTAGGATTATATTTGTGTTATTTTGGTCCTCCGTCAATGTTTTATTAAATATTTAACAGATTTATCTAGTGTGCACTGGATGATAATGTGGCAGCTGACGTTGTGCCTAATGCATATGCTGGCGTCTGGCATGACTTAATTATACTTTTGCTCTCTCTGATGTTGTAAATACATGAGGCAGAGATACCAAAAGTACAATTAAGGCTCATAAGCATATGTGTCAAATAAAACAATAGCTATCACGTAATATCGATGCTAACATCAGTAAAATTTGTTAAATATTTAACAAAAGAATGATAGAGAGCTCAAAATCGCACAATTGTGATACATGAAGAACCTAACTTGAGCAATTGGAATCATGAGGACCAAAATAGCACAATTGTGATACTTGGTGACCAAAAGTCAATCAAGCCATAAAATATATTAAGGCAGCAACAACTTTTAATCTACACATTTTTTCGTCCATTTTACCTTTGAACTTCTGCTAATGCATTGTAATTACTTCTAAATTAACTGCTTTCATTTCTTTACCAAAAAAAAAAACTAACTGCTCTTATTCAACTTACCAATGCGTCTCTCTTTCCGCTAGTATAAATTAATGTTTTTTTATTTATAGCTGTTTGATACTATTATCATTGAAATTATAATTATTTTTGCATACATGTTTTCTTCTTTTGATTTTTCTTTCTATGTTTTTCGTAGCTTACGATCCTAGCAATATTGAACATGACAATCTTTCTGCGAACTGAGATGCATCAGGATTCCTTGGATGATGGAGGTGTTTATGCTGGAGCTTTGTTTTTCGCAGTAATAAATATGTTTAATGGAATGGCTGAGAGGTCAATGACAATTGTAAAGCTTCCTATTTTGTACAAGCAACGAGACCTTCTATTTTATCCTTCATGGGTGGCTTCATTCTGTCAAGAAGTGAGTTCAGTCAACAAATGTAACAAAATTGTTGCATTCATCAGATAAGGGCAGTTGATATTAATGCTTATTTGTTTTCATTGGCAATGAAACAGAGGATATGAAAGGCTGGTGGATTTGGGGTTCTTGGATTTCACCTAATGTATGGACAAAATGCAATGGTGGTGAATGAATTCCTTGGGAAAAGTTGGAACCAAGTAACTTCTTTAACTAGAAACTTTAGAGATAATTTACTTGGTTCCAACTTCTTTAACCAAGTAAATTTGAATTCCCAGGATCCTAATTTATTTGCTTTTTTATTACAGTTCACCCCAAATTCAAATAAGACCCTGGGAATTCAAATTTTGGAGTCTCGTGGGTTCTTCACACATGCATATTGGTATTGGATAGGAATTGGGACATTGATTGGATTTGTAGTCCTTTTCAACATTATATACACTTTGGCACTCACTCACCTAAATCGTGAGTAATTTTACATTTGTTTATTTAAGATTCTTATAGTGAAGCAAATCTTGATTAACAAGTATACATTATTTTTGCAGCATTTGAGAAGCATCAGACAATGATAATTGAAGAATCAGAAGGTGGTATGCATAAGGGGATATCTTATTTATATCTCACGAACACTCAATGCATGCACATTATTTTAAATATTAGGTATGTGCTTAGGTGAACACTTTTTTCACTGCAATGCAGGAAGTTCTGGAAGAGCTATTGTTGTTGCGAGTTCTAGTCGTGGAATGAAAAGAGGAATGGCTCTTCCTTTTGAACCATATTATATCACATTTGATCAAATAGTATACTCTGTTGATATGCCACAGGTAAGTCAGTTCTAACTACTAAGTTACAAACAATATTGGGGTTTCTATTATAGATTTTACCTTCTTTTTTTTTTGGATATACCAGATTTTAGCTTGAGGGCGAGTCCTAACACAGCAGTAAAGTTGTGTCTTGGTGACTTGTTAATCATCGGTTCGAATCCGAAAATAGCCTCTTTGCATATGTAAGGGTAAGGTTGTGTACAATATCCCTCCTCCTTACCTGTGCATAGCATGGAGCCTCCGGACACTGGGGTACGTATTTTTTTTTATAGTTTTTGCCAGATTTTAGCTTAATTTACCTTTAGCTCATAAAAAAGTTAGTCTAATTTGGTTGGTGCTTGTGAAAGGTGTTAGTGGTGCATTTAGGCCTGGTGTTCTCACAGCCTTGATCCGTGTAAGTGGTGGTGGTAAGACTACATTGTTGGATGTTTTAGCTGGAAGGAAAACTGGTGGGTATATTGAGGGAAACATTAAAGTTTCTGGCTACCCTAAAAGGCAAGAAACAGTTGCTCGTATTTCTGGTTATTTTGAGCAGAACTATATCCAATATCTCCTTATGTTACCGTCTCTGAGTCCTTGGTCTACTCTGCATGGCTTCGTTTACCAGCACAAATTGATTCTAACACTTGAAAGGTTAGTTAGCACCTACATCTTAAGACTTGAGAACCAAAACACAACACCCTTTGGTTTTTTCTTTTTACTTAAAGCAATATGGTGCAAAGCAATTTATAAAGTTAATGTTTTTGTACTACACTAATAAGGTGAATTGGCTTTTGAACTTAAGAGACTGGTAATCGTGTTTGGTTTCCCATCTCATTGCCAACTGACGTTCATCCCTTCTGATGCAATAGGATTTAGCTTCTGCATTTTGACCTGAAATTTAACATAAACGTGTGCATAACCAACATGTAACCGAACACAAAGTTATTGTTATCACTTTTGGATCTGAAAGAAATATGGTTTTAGTCCTGGAACTCATGGAGTTGAACCCGTTGAAGAACTCATTTGTTGGTTTGCCTGGTGTGAATGGTCTCTCAACAGAACAACGCAAGAGGCTAACGATAGCAGTTGAATTAGTGGCTAATCCATCCATAATTTTCATGGATGAGCCTACTTCTGGGTTAGATGCTAGAGCTGCTGCAATTGTTATGAGAACTGTTAGGAACACAGTTGACACAGGAAGAACAGTTGTTTGCACCATCAATCATCCAAGCATTGATATATTTGAAGCTTTTGATGAGGTGAGAAATGACATGAAAAGAAATTTGAATATGTTTTTTTATAATCTATCTGATTCTAATGTATAAAATATAGGACATCACATAAGCTATAAAAATATTTGCATATTCTTATATATTCAACCTTTTCTTCTGATAATCAGTCTTGCATAAGAACATTCTAAAAAATTAAAAAAAGAATAACACACGCATTAATTCTAAAAAGTTATATATGTTCAAGTGTCCAAGCCGATAAAAAAATTAATTGAACACTTGATGAGGAGTGTCCGACACATGACAAATAAGAGTGCATGTGTCAAATAAGAGTGTCCGACACTGTGACACTTCAAGCAGGAGAAGCAAGGTGTCCTTATTTCATAGTTTATAGATGTTCCTTTGGTAGCTTGAATCTAATCTATACTACATATGATTTTGTAGTTATTCTTAATGAAGCGTGGAGGACAAGAAATGTATGTTGGGCCATTGGGACGTCATTCTAGTAAACTGATCAAGTATTTTGACGTTAGATGCAACTTAAATTCAATATTATTTCAAGTAGATAGCCATGATTTTTGTTTGTATTTTCTTTCATTGTCATTCTTTTCCATTGGCCAGAGCATTGAAGGGGTTAGTAAAATCAAAGATGGCTACAACCCAGCAACTTGGATGTTGGAACTTGGAAGTCACCACTTCAGCACAAGAACTAACTTTAGGTGTTGATTTTCACGAGATATACAAAAATTCTGAGCCGTATAGGTAAGCTAACATGTATGTATAAATTTATTTTAACTATACTACACATGTATATAAATGGTTATATTGGACAAAGGGTTAGAATATTAAACATGATTTGCTATTCTTCAGGAGAAACAAGGAACTTGTAGCAGAATTGGGCCACCCAATTCATAGTTCAAAAGATATTCATTTTCCTACTCAATACGCTCAGTCACTCTCAGTCCAATGCCTAGCTTGCTTATGGAAACAACATTGGTCATATTGGCGCAATCCGCTATAAACTGCTGTGAGATTTCTTTCAGCTATTGTCGTAGCTGTGATGTTCGGAACAATGTTTTATGGCCTTGGAGTCAAATATTAAGCCAAAGTTAACTAATTAGAAACTCTAAATTAAATTTAACCAATTTTTTTTCTTTGAATTTTGATTCCTTTTGATGTGGATTCCAGCTCAAGCAGACAAGACCTATTTGATGCCATCGGTTCAATGTATAGTGCTGTTCTCTTTGTTCGGGTCCAAAATTCTATCTCCGTACAACCAGTAGTAGCCACTGAAAGAACTGTCTATTATAGAGAAAGAGCTGCTGGAATGTATTCTGCCTTTCCTTATGGAATTGCACAAGTAATAAGATCATTTTTTTTGTAAAGGAAAAATAACTGTACTACAATCTACTCACTCATTTTAACACAACTCACTCATTTTTGTCATAGGTTCTAATAGAGTACCTTATGTTTTTCTGCAAGCTACATCATATTCTGTCATAGTTTACGCCATGATGGGATTTGAATGGAATTTAGAGAAGTTCTTTTTGTACATGTTCTTCATGTATTTCTCATTGTGCTACTTCACTTTCTATGGCATGATGGTTGTGGCAGTTACACTAAATCACCATATTGCTTCAACTGTATCTTCTGCATTTTATGCAATTGGGAACCTCTTTTCGGGATTTGTCATTACACAACCTGTAGATATTGCCAATCTTTGAATGCATCATATATGAATGGATTCAGTTGACATCTTTAATTATGTTGATCCTCACTGTTATATAATTCCATTTTGTTACCTTTTTTTATATCAGAACATTCCTGCGTGGTGGAGGTGGTATTACTGGGCTTGTCCCATGGCCTCGACCATATACGGGTTGGTTACCTCACAGTTCGGAGATATAACCAATGTAATGAAATCAGAAAATAAATCAGTGCAAGAGTTTATAAGAAGTTATTCTGGTTTCAAGCATGACTTCATATGAGTTTGTGCAATTATGGTTTTTGGGTTTGCAGTGTTGTTTGTTCTTATTTTTGTTGTCCCAATCAGGGCCCTCAACTTTCAAAGACGATAGATCAAATCTTATTTTGCCAACATAAGTGATACTTTATGTTATCAAAGAAACTTCTGGATTATTGTATCCTAATAATACTTTTTTATCATGTTCATGCACTACTTGCCTAGGAAATTCAGCATATTTTCTTTAATATCTAGAAATATTAATAACAACACTCTTTGACACATTTTTCCAGTATATGTTTATTATTAGGCTGGCAAGATCCAAATGAAAGAATTTATATATAGTTTCAAAGAATATAATTGAATTTAGTTAGCAGTTAAAAGAGCAATTAGAGAATGTATCCAGGTAAGTGGCATAATCATCTGTGAATCATATTTGATGGAGAAAAATAACAAGAAACTGGAATTAATGATTTTCAACAAAAGTTCACTTAAATTTAATGGGCTCACAGCCCTTTTATCCCAAAATAAATTAAAATTGAACCGATCAATACAAGGCGTATTGTAAAATAAGAGTTTGTATAGATATATCATGTCAGAATAAACCAAAAGTGGTTTTTAATGGCAATTATTTTGCCTTTTGGCAGCCATAAAAATAGCCACTAATATATTCACTGGTTATTCAGTTTCCGCCAGAGTATCCGGGGTCGGTAAAGATATTACTGGCATTTGTGACTATTGCTGGTAAAAACCCCTTTTATTGCCGATAAAAGTTAAATACTTATGGCGGCAATATTATGGCTATTTGAATGGCCACTAAAAAAAATTTTCACCGCATACATTACTTACCAATTTCGGCGATTGCAAGCCAATATAAAAAGCAAAAATGTATAAACTAACATGCAAACACTAAAACTATTAATGAAACAGGATTTGGAAGAAGAAAAATTATCTAATTTATATGGCCGAGTACAGGTAGTAACAAAGACCAGCAATTAGATTATATTCTAAACATTGATATATTCACATTGTTAGATTTCATTTTACTTGGTTCGATTTCAAGCTTCTCAACCATGTAGCCTAATGATAGCACTCATGTCAGAACAAATTATAAAGAAAATACTAAGAATAATACTTTGGCATATGACAGAGGCACTCCTATCCTGCTTCATATCTTCTTCACTTTAAACTAAAATACCCCATAACAGTCATGAAGTTATGATGATGCCGATGATGATGGAAAAAAAAGTCCCACAAATATGTAGGGAGTCAGGGAAGCATTTTGAAAGCGAGAGTGTTATTTTGTTAAACTTAATTATTTGTCCTTTTACATATACTCCTCTTCATTCATAAAGACTACTAGCATGTTTGAGGTAGCAGTGAGGTAAGCCAAAATCAATTATGAATTCAGGGTGAATGTTAAGCAATATATATATATATAGTTGCTCTAAAAAAATCATGGTGATACCGTGGTTTTAAAGTAGTCACCATAATTAATTATGCTATACGTAGTATCTAAAGGGTATCACGAATGCTATTTTTAAACTTTTGTAGTGGAGTTAGCTAGCAACCACGACTCCTTGGTGCTTGTGGTGGCGTAGGAAGCAGTGGCATGCAACATGCATGTTACTCCATCTTCAATGCCCCTCGTTCCTAAACCTGATTCTGGATATTTAAAGTGCAATGTTGACGCAGCAATTTTCAGTGATAGGTATGAGCATCTGAAACAGCCAAGGAGCTTTTGTACTGGCTAAGACGCTTGGAACCTGCATATACGAAGCGGAAGCATCAGCTTTATTGGAAACTCTCACTTGGATAAAGGATCTGAATTTGCAACATGTTATTATTGAGCTGGATTGCAAGCATATTGTGGATAGTTTGGCTTCTTACAACTGGATTGTAAGCATAAAGGATCTGAATTTGCAGCATGCATGTTATTTTTGAGCTGAATTGTAAGCATACCGTCTTGTTGAATCTATTTGTATAAATGCAGACAGCTGCTCGATCAATCACACACAAAACTTCATGGTTCATTTTAGTAGTTTTATTTGAAGCTTTTGATGAGGTGAGAAACTGTATGATAAGATATTTGAAGATGTGGTTGTAGTCCTTTGTCCATTAGGCTTGAATCTAATATATGCTACATGTGATTCTAGTTATTCTTAATGAAGCGTGGAGGACAAGAAATGTATGTTGGGCCATTAGGACGTCATTCTAGTCAATTGGTCAAGTATTTTGAGGTTTGGTACAACTTAAAATCAATATTATTTAAAATAGGTAGCCATGGCTTTTGCTAGTATTTACTTGCTTTTTCATTCTTTTCTTTTGGCCAGAGTATTGAAGGGGTTAGTAAAATCAAAGATGGTTACAACCCAGCAACTTGGATGTTGGAAATCACATCTTCAGCACAAGAACTTACCTTAGGTGTTGAGTTTCATGAGATATACAAAAATTCTGAGCTATGTAGGTAAGATAATATGCATTGATATGAATTTATTTTAACTTTAACGTATATTGGACAAAGGCGTAGACTAGTATACACGAATGATCAGGAGAAACAAGCTACTTATAGCACAACTGGGAACCCCCATTTTACTCAATACGCTCAGTCACTTCTGGTCCAATGCTTGGCTAGCTTATGGAAACAACATTGGTCCTATTGGCGCAATCCACCGTACACTGCTGTGAGATTTCTTTCAACTATTGTCGTAGCATTGATGTGTGGAACAATGTTCTCGGACCTTGGAGGCAAATAGTGAGCCAAAATTCAGTAATTTATAAATAATAAATTTAATTCAGCCACAAAATTAATTTTGATTCCTTTTGATGGCTTCCAGCTCAAACAGACAAGACTTGTTTAATGCCATAGGATCAATGTATCCTACCAATAGTAGCCCCTGAAAGAATTGTCTTTTATAGAGAAAGACTTGCTGGAATGTATTCTGCCTTCCCTTATGCTATTGCACAAGTAATAGGATCCTTTTTTGTAAAGGAAAAATAAATGTACCTCGATCTACTTACCCATTTTAACACAACTTACTCCTTTTATGTTTTTGTGCAAGCTACATCATATTCTGTCATAGTTTATGCCATGATGGGATTTGAATGGACTTTAGAGAAGTTCTTTTGGTGCATGTTCTTCATGTACTTCTCAATGTGCCACTTAACCTTCTATGGCATGATGGTTGTGGCAGTTACACCAAATCAACATATTGCTTCAATTGTGGCTTATGCATTTTATATAATTGGGAACCTCTTCTCAGGATTTGTCATTACACAACCAGTAAGTATTGCCAACCTTTGAATACATTATTTCTCTGAATGGATTATGAGTATGTTTGGATGAGCATTGACCGAATTTATTTTAAATAAAATTGATTTTGAAGTAAAACTCAGTATACATTTCTTGATTCATCGCAAAAGTCATTCAAAATTGATTCAACTATGAATTAATTCTAGAGTTATAATCAATTATAAACTCTTCTTTAACGTGAAATTAAACATATGAAAAATTATCTAAAATCAATTTTGGACTTAAAATCAATTCAGTAATGTGAAACCAAACACACTATATCTATGAATGGATTCGATGTATGTCTTTATGTGGATATTCACTGTTATTTCGCATTTTGTTACCTTTTTTATTTTTATAATAGAACATTTCTGTGTGGTGGAGGTGGTTTTACTGGATATGTCCCGTGGCTTGGACCATATACGGGTTGGTTGCCTCACAGTTTGGAGATATTATCAATGTGATGAAATCAGAAAATGAGTCGGTGCAAGAGTTCATAAGAACTTATTTTGATTTCAAGCATGACATCATAGGAGTTTGTGCGATTAAGGTTTTCGGGTTTGCAGTGTTGTTTGTTCTTAATTTTGCTGTCTCAATCAAGGCCTTCAACTTCCAAAGGCGAGATCAAGTTCTTAGTGCCAACACGAGTGATCCTTTATATTTCCAAATATTTTTTTCTAGATTATTGAATTCTAATAGTAATACTTCTTTATCATATTGATGCACCATTTGCCTATGAAATTCAGGTTCCCTCTAGAAAATTTATTGAAAATAAATTAACAAGAATGTCAATATGTATGACTTTTGTACAACTATCTAGTATGTTAGTACGTAAAATGCACGAAATAAATATTTATTTGATATAATTAAAAATTATAATAAATAGATATTTTTAATATATTATATTATAATTAAAATTTGTAATAATAAATAATTTTGAAACATGTAAATTGTATTTTATATGTAATAAAAATAAAATTATATTGTGAAACAATGTTTATTTTTAGTTATTGATAATTTATTTTTAAAATATTAAAATTTAATTTAGAAATTAAGATAAAAAAAGATAGTAGTATAGATAGATAGAGACAAGATGTTAAGAAGAAAAAATTAAACCACTCTTATTAAAGGAATAAATTTAAAATATCAATAATTGCTGAATGAAGGAAGTAGCATCTTTTAAGTTATTCTAAAAAAAAGCATCTTTTAAGTTAGCCAATCCTTAATTTAAAATATTAAAATAGAAAAAGGTAGATAAATATAAAAAGAAAACGCCCACCGTGGGGCTCGAACCCACGACCACAAGGTTAAGAGCCTTGCGCTCTACCAACTGAGCTAGACGGGCTTTTAATAATGATTTGCAATTACAATTAATAGAATTAATGTTACCGATTTCAGTCTAAAAGTCTAAATCCAACCATTATCATATTTAAAATTATATGATTCACCCAAAAAAAATTTATACTATTTCCATTCACAATTTCTACAATATTTTTTATCGACTTAATTTCTATTCTTTATTGTAAGAATTTTTTACACCTTGAATCATTCATAGAATGTCACATTTAAAAAAAATAAATAAATATTATCTTAATTACATTAAAACTCACACATACCATAAATTTTGATTAATTAACGATGTCAAAAGAATTAGATTGATAGTGTATAATAATTTTTTTAATCCATAAGTTAAAAACAAATATCAAGAGACATCATATTTAATTAACTGAATTAGACCTTTAATTAATATATAAAAATTAAACTCATTTTTATTACATTATTTATTTAGTTTCATACTTTTTTTCTATCTCACTCTCTGCTATAGAAAATCGTCATCATAAACTTATTAATTTTATTGTGTTTATGTTAAATGTGAGGAATGGAGTAGCTAAGTTAACTGACATAATCTCCTTTCACTTTATGAATATATTTCTAAAATTGATCATATTATTTGTTCTATTTAGTTATTTATCCAACAAATCTATTGTAATTACTTAGCAAAATGTATTAAATTTAGAGTAAATAGACTAAACATTGATAATGTAATTAAATAGGTGTCTAATCACAAATTATTATATTTTAAGCAAATATTTTTTACTCTACTTCTTTTATTTTTTTATTTTTTCCTTCTATTCTAAACAAATATTCATATTGTACAAGAAAGACATAATATGGTTTAAATATGAATGGATAATGTGGCACTTAGTAGTTTCGAAATTACGAGATAATTTTTTTGTCCCAATATCAAATACTAAAAGACAAAAACACCAAATTTTATTCCCACTTTCCTCATTATTTTTCTTCCCCCTCCTCGTCTCTTCCTCTCTTTTCTTTTTGTTAAATCATTGTTACGTTGCATTTGACACTGCCAGCTACCTCCTCCAAATTCCAATATTCAAATTCTATTCATTTCCTTGCATAACCAAATTTGTTTTCTGATCTTCTTGTTATTATTGTTGTTTTTGAAAAAAGAGTTTTCTTCATGGTTGTGAACTTGTGATCTTGGTCACTAAAGAAATAGAGAGGAAAAAGTAGATAGAGGAAGCAAAATGGGGTTGTTCACTACACCAAAAAACATTTTCTTGCGACAACTATCGTACCTTTTTACTAGCAATATAAATGGCCACAAAATAAAATATCGACAATTATATTATGGTAAGCTTTTCCAAGGCCAGTATCGACTATTATAATGAATGCTAGTAAAAATAATTTTTATTGTTGAATAAAATTGGGTATGTTTGCTGACAATACTAATGACGTCTAAAAATAGTTTTCCAATTTCTACTGTATATCAAACCAAAACCAATGTATATTTCTTTTCATTATAAAAAAATACATTATTTATTCGGATAATCCTTCTCGCTTCTTCCAACCACAATCAACATATTTTACAAGGTATGCACAGATATAACTAATTAACAAACTATCACTCTCAATTCTCATTTCAATCCATTCAGAAACTATTGCTTATTTCACATTTTACAAGGTATGTACTATATAACTAATTAACTAACTAATTTACTTATAGCTTATTTCATTTTATATTACTTGTTTTATGCATTAATCACCTATACATATTTTATAGTTTAAAATGTTAATGGGAAATATTTTCTTAATTAAGAATTGAAAGTAGCTTCTAATAGGTGTTATATCTAGGAATAGAATAACATTTATTAACATTATTGAACCTTTGTTCTTAAGTCTAAGTAATTTAACTTAATTTGCTAAAGGATTAGGAATTAAGTTAAGCAACTTAATCTTTTTCATGTTGAGAAATTATGGTTAAAGCATTATAGCATCTTAAGGTAGCACTAGAGTTAATATTGAGTAAAGAAAATCTTTATAATTACTAGAGTTGTAAACTTGGTGTAGCTAATCCCAACATTTCGTTAATTCTGCACTTAAACCCTAGCTGCATACCAACTCTTGGCATTTTTGTCTCTTAGAATTATGTTATATTTTTAATTGTTTTATTTTATAGCTCAACCTTTAACTTCTGCATCTTTATCTTAAAACCAAATATCATTTTGCCTAGTTGTTGAATTTACACAAGTAGCCTAATACAAACAAATCATTGTGAATGTGACTTTGTACTTAAATTGTGAAAATACTACACCAATTGATATACTTAGTATGCTTGATGAAATCTCTTATTCCAATAGGAGATCAACCCGATCCTACAAAAAGGAATCAAGTAAAGCTACTTAAATCCTACCAAACTTTATCCCAAGTGTTTATATTTAGCGGCTCTATCAATCAATCAACTTAAGCAACACTAAATGTAACACTATCCTTTGGCATTTGAAACAAATTATCTAGCATATGAAAAAAATAACACAAATGTATCCTATAATAGTTTAAGAAAAGGAGGATGTACATACATTGCATTTATGTTAAAGAAGACACAAACCACACCTTACCACAGTTCAAAACATGGATATTCTCACATGGGTTTGCGACACTAATATTACCTTGGTAATCTTTTAAGAGAAAGGTCAAAAAATGTTTCACACAATAAAATATCATTACCAAAATGATTAGTACGATAACAAAATCTAATAAATTAAATCTCAAAACATCACAAGATAATTAGAAAAATACAATAGCAATAAAGAATAAAAGTATATAAAAATAAAAATGCATAGAGCAATATATTTTTCTATCCAAGCAGCATATATAATTACTTTTGTTCAAACAAAAACAGAGGAATAAAGAACAAATTGTGATGAGTGAGGAGGAGCTAGATCTCGTCAACCTTGAATTTGAACACAGACATATGATAATTGGAATTGGAGAGAGAGAGTATCACAAAGGTTACCTTGAACACATTTGATTGGATGCGATTGAGGCAGAGCATGATCATAAGAAAGTTTCAAATGTGTAACGAAGATGGTTGCGGTTGTGCCAATGAGTTAATTTTTAACATCAAGTTATTTTTAACTTTTAATATTTAAAAAACGCATGAGGGTTAGGTGACCCGGTACACATTACACAAGGTGTCAAATTATTGGCATTTGCTTACTTACATAAATGATTTTGATTAAACAACGATTTAATTATTATTTTAATCTCTATTTTATTTTTAGATTAAAACTATTCTTCTTATCTTATTTCTATAATGTTCAATTAAATTCTTTATTTTTTCTAAATAAGTTCGATTCATTCTTCTTTCAAGAGCTTTGAACATTTTTAAAAAATGAGACTAAATTTGGTTTTAAATGGGACTAAATTAAATTCATTTTTAAAAAATAAATGACTTAATCAAAACTTTTTAAAATAAAAAAATCAAATTGAACCTAATAAATAAATTAAGAGATAAAATTAAATCTTTTTTATAAAAAAAAACAAATTAAACTTAAAAAAATAGAAGAGCAAAATAGTATTCAAGCCTTAAATAATCAAATATTAGTAATTACTTTTATTGTCGTTAAACAATCATCCGTAAAAATGAAATTTGGTGTAGTAATTTGATGGTGTTGTGTTTTTTATGGTTGAAGGTGACTCATTAAGTAATTTTTTTATTAAAAGAATAATCAAAGGTAAATGTAAACACGTTTCTTGTTTATTATCTTTGTACAGCAATTTCAACACCTCCACTATTCACCATCATTTAATCCCTTCATTTCCCTTATTTCATTTAATGAATAAATTGTATGAATATAATTAATACTAAAAAGGTATTAATAATTTTAATATTAAATTTATCGCAATATCTATATATTGTGAGTAATCACACATACTTGTATCCTCATCCATTAAATATTAATTTTAAAAAAATATTTGAATAATTAATCTACCTATATTATGAATTTTGATGCCTAATCATAAAATGCATTGCTATTTATCATTCCTATTCTTCGTACTCAAGGATGATAAAACAGATTAAACTTGATTGGCCGACCTATCAACTAAAAAGAATGGCAAATGGACATTTGGTGGTCCAACCAATTAGCCTGCCTGAACAAATTGCTAGCAGATGACTATTATTACTTTAATACGTTATTAATTTACTTAGTCAATGTAATATCACCTAAGAGGTCACTTTTTGAGAAGGAAAATGTTTATTGCCATGGAGAAACATAATGAGTCAATATTAGTTGACATCAATTTTTTTTGTTTAAGTTATTATAATAATAATTATTATTATCATTAATTTATTTTTGAAGTAAATTCTTCGAATAAGAAAATTTATATTCTAACTTACACAAAGTTATTAATATTTTAGGTTTTTTTAATTAAATTTGAGTTAATGTTAAGAAATAATAAATTTGTTCTTTTAAAAAAAAAAAACAAAATTAACGGGTTAGTTCACTAATTCAAGAGCTAACCCACTCACGGCACGTGAACAAGCTTTCCCCATCCTATTTTTAGATGATCTAATTTATTTTGTCGTCCTTATTTGTAATGTTTTTTTAGTACGCAAATTTTTAAGTTAATTTTGTTTATTATCTCAAAAACTTTATTGTTATTCAAAGTACACATATGTAATTATTAATTATTATTTTATTTTATTAAGTCAACATTTTGCATAAGAAAATTCATATTCTAATTTAGGAAAAGTTATTAATATTTTAGATTCAAAATACACAATACTCATATTAATAAGATGTTGGTTCGGGTGGTCCTAAATTCGATTTTCTTAACTAATATCTTGAATTTGAATTTTACATATGGAAAAAATATGGTTGAGAAGAAAAATACTATCAAAAGTGATGAGTCAGATTTTTCGATTGAAATTAATTATTAATAGAATTAGTGAATATCTCACACCAATATTACGATGATAAAAAATACACATATATAATTATCATTATTGTTTCATTTTTTATTGTTATTAGATCTCCTGTATCTACTTGGTCAATAGATACTTAAGAAATATATTTTTAGATACTTTGAATCAATTTTTCAAAAAGGTTGAGAGATCAATGATGATGTAAATCAAAGAATCATAACAGAGTGGATGAATTGGTGCAGTGTATCTAGATTTTTGTGTGACTGCAAAATTCCCATTAAACTAAAACAAGAATTCTATAGAACAACTACAAGACCTAGAATGTTATATGGAGTTGAGTGTAGGCTAACACATAGGCAACATGAACATAAAATAGGGGTAACAAAAATGAAGATGTTAAGGTGAATGTGTGGTTATACGAAGATGAATAATATAAGAAATAAAGATATTAGATAAAATGTAGCAGTAGTACAGATGAGTGAAAATATGAGGAAGTATAAATTGAGGTGGTTTGGATATGTAGTGAGACGACTCCTAGAATGCTCCTATAAGAACAATAGTTTGCTACCAAGAGCTCCTCACAAACAGAGATAGAGGTAGACTGAAACTTACCTGACTAAAAGTAATTAAACAAGACTTAATGAAGTGTGATATAGATTAACAGAATGTGTGTCTTAGAATGGAATGAAAAAAAATTATAAATTTAGTTGAAAGTTAGACTCATTATTATCTCTATATTTCATATAATCCATTTTTAGTTCATTTTCTCTTCATTTCTCTCCTCTTTTTTCATCATTTTATTTTATTTTATTTTCTTTTTTTTTGTCTTATTTCTCCTTCTTTTTTTCCAACTTGTCTGTATCTATCATTGAATTCATATATCACCAACTCTAATTAATTTAGGTTAAATGTGTTATTGGTGTTGACATTGATTCAAAGTACACATTCTTTTTATATATTCAAAATACATATAAGACATTATTATTAGATTCAAAAATAATAAATCTTATATTATAATTTAGGCAAATTTATTAATATTTTAGGTTCTTTAATTAAATTTGGATTATTTGATTTAAAAAAAATGAGAAATCATTCCGCTAATTGACCAACTCACTTGCTCATAATAAGCTGGTCAACCCATTATTTTTAACTAGCTGATACGAAATAATTTGTTTTATTCGTTGTTTTTGTTCGTAATATGTTTTTTGAAGACAACTTTTTTTGAAGTTATTTTTCTTTATTATTTAAAAAATAATTCAAACTAGTCCAAAAGATGTTAGCAAATTATTAATATAACTCCAAACCTTTCTAAATTATATTATTAATGAATTAATTACTAATTATTAAAAAAAGGAAAATTCCAATGACGATGTCAAACTTCAAAGTCATCTGATTCTTGTTGAGTTGACTTGGGGCCCACAAGACCGTACTACAATCAAAGAATGAATGGTAGAGATGTCAGCATCCCCACCACAAGAACGGTGGGTGACCGTGCATTGCAGCGCTCCTCCACAATTACACCAGCACGGAAGGCAAAACTTGCTTCACAGGTCAATTGCAAAGTCTGAGCACTTTTCAGTAATTTCCTGCGCCTCAAATTAATTAACTACCCTGTAATTACATTTAAATTTCAATAAAAAATATATTATTCTTACAGTCAAATCAAATCGTCAAATTCCCCCAATCGACGGCTGGGAAAACCCAACCTAATTTATTTCCAAGACAGAAAATCAAATAATGAAATAAATTATTATTACATATCAATTTGACAGTATTACAAACAGAAAACCTCGTGTACCGTGTCTGAGCAAGTACTCAAGTTTTCCTCATCTCTATTTTTTCTTTCTCTCTCTTTCATCTTTGTCCATGGCTTCTTCGTTCTCTGTGTGATCGTTTTGGTTTTTTTTTTTTTTGGAACCCTAATTCGGCCGCGACGATCTCTCTTTTTACACAGATTCTAGTAATCTAGACAGTGTAGATCGTTTGTAGAAGCTTTTCACTTGGTCACATTCTTGCTGCTTCTCCTTCTTCTGTTTTCGTTGTTCGGCGGAAACCAGCGCGGTTCCTTCCGAGAACTTCTTCGAGGTTTTTTTGGCCAATTTCGGGCGTCTTCGTTCTGCTCTGATCGAAACGTTTCTAGAATTTTTAAATATCCTTTCTCTTTCGTCGGAAATTTGCGAAGGGGGATGAGATTCGAAGGATGAACGATGCCGGTACTGCGTAGCGGAGCGCGCAAGGGCCGGGCAGCACCCAAACAGCAACAACAGAAACAGCAGCAGAGTCCTGTGGAGGAAGGGGAGGCTATTGCGACGAGGACGCGTCGGCGGCGTGCGGCGGCGGCAGCAGCAGCGGCAGTGCCGGAGAGTAACAACAATACCAATAACCAGCAGCAACAGGTGGAGCAGGTGGCAGTGGTAAATGAGAACGTAGCTGTTGCGGCGAGGGAAGAGGGGAATCGAGTCGCGGAGGAGGAAGGTGTTGTTTGGGGTGGTGGAGCAGAGAGGGAAGAGGTTGCGGAGAAAAAGATGGGTGGGTGTGACAGTGGGGGACGGAGCAATGATAAGGCCAATGCAGCTGGTGAAGATGACGCCAATACCCCTCAGGTTCCTCAGAAGGTATGATCAAAGTTTAGTCTTTCGGTTTGTAACGGACATTTTTTGAATATCTGGAAATCATTGTCTTTGAAAAATGTGTGTTTTTAGTTTGGTTGACACTGACAGTTTTTGGAGTTAGATCATTGAAACGTTATTTAGGGTTTATTAGTGGTCGGGTTTGCCTCCCTCTTGTAGTTGTTAAGTCTTGATTGTGAGTGTGCGTTGCTTGTGGAGCTCAGGCTCTGAAATCTGCCTGAGAACTGGTCTCCTTGGTTACAGATAGCATATGATCATTATACTTCATGAGTCGGTTCTTGAAAATTGACTTGACATTTTGTAATTCGGCTTTGTAAAAGTGTACATGTAGAAGTGGAAAGCATGGTTGACAATGTTGGTTTCTGTGCAGTGTAGCAGTCTTCTATTTTCCCTTGCTTTTTTCTAGTCTGTGATTTGGTCAGGGAATGAGAAATATCATGTTATTCTTTTATTGGTTTCTGGAAAAAACAGGTTTTAGGTGTGCTGTTGTTTTGAACATTCTCTTTTGATTTTCTGTTAACACATAGTGTGTGTTTCGACACATGTCCAATAAACACATAATCATGGCAATTTTCTTCAAATACACAGAATGTATATTATCGTTTCTGTAGAATGCATGTAACATTCAAGTCCAACACGGAAACAAACAACCTGATAGTGACAAAGTTGCTTGTCTGTTTTGTTTTTACATGCACTCATCTTTCTATGAAATAATCCACTGCCAAAATGCAATGTATCCATACATATGAAACAATCATATTTCAAGTATAAAGTGAATTGTGAATATTTAGTGTGTTGGTAATTGTGATGATTTTTGTCTATGCTACATATTTGTGACGATGCCCCAACCTAATACTTATCACTCTAAAATTTAGCCGGCACTACTAAAAATTAGTCAACATTTCATGTCCTTACAGATATGATTTTTGCACCAGGAATAGTAAAGGTTGGATTGAGATTATGGATGCAAACCAAAAAACATGTTTGGCTTTCTGTGTAACACCAGCAGATTGAAAAGTCACTCTTTAACAAATTAAAAAGAGCAGGCATATTGAAAACACAGTTTTTTATCACTTCACAGTCTCTACAGAGGATTCTACAAAAAATTTTTGTCCTATTAGTTTTCTCATATTTCTCTTTAGTCGTGAATATCAATAAATGTAATTCCTTGCTATAAATGTTCAGTTGCTCTAATTGAACCCTGTAAATCATGAAGCATATTCGGCATGATAACTTGTATCCTAATTTTGTTCTCTTATGCTGACAGATTCAAGTAGGTAATTCTCCTTCCTATAAAGTAGAAAAAAAACTTGGCAAGGGTGGGTTTGGTCAAGTATATGTCGGGCGACGTACTGGTGGAAATTTGAATGAAAGAACTGGACCTGGAGCTGTCGAGGTATGTGTATCCTTTCAGTACTGAATGAGAAGTCATATTTCTTATGTTTAAATTTTAAAGTTTTTAATTTCAGAAATTCACATTTTGATCAGGTTGCATTAAAACTCGAGCATAGAACTAGTAAAGGATGTACCTATGGACCTCCCTATGAGTGGCAAGTCTACAAGTGAGTGCTATTCTGTCTCCTTTTTATAGTTGCCCGTTATTTCCTCTATTTTTAGGCTATCCCATTCATCTTTTTCTTGTCTCCCTCTTATTTATACAGCACTCTTGGTGGCAGTCACGGTGTACCTCAAGTACACTACAAGGGCAGGCAGGGTGACTATTATGTCATGGTATGTTGTTGAGTCTTATTCTTGAGTGTTTGTTCATTATTATGATATTATTTTGAGTGATGATTCCATATTTCCTTTGTGCAGGTTATGGATATGCTGGGACCTAGCCTCTGGGACGTTTGGAATAATAGCAATCATCAGTAAGTCCTTGAAATTATGTCAGATATGAATAAATTTATATACTTTGTAGTTGATTTTGTTTTTCAGTTGCTGTGCTAATCTGTTTTTCTGAATTCCAGCATGACCACTGAAATGGTTGCTTGTATTGCCATTGAAGCAATATCTATATTGGAAAAAATGCACTCTCGAGGGTAATTTTCATACCACCCACTAAGTTCATGCATGAATTACATAAACTCTTGATAAATTTTTGCATTTATTTCCTTTAGACATTGAATAATTCATATTTGCCAGACACTTCTTGTGAAGCTATATATGATTTTTCATATATACCTTTACTTTCACTGCATTAGTAATGTATATATGATGTGTCATCATGCTTGAAATTATGTTCCTCAAAATGTATGGCTACATTATACGGCAGGTATGTGCATGGGGATGTGAAGCCTGAAAATTTTCTGCTTGGTGCTCCTGGGACACCTGATGAGAAAAAATTGTTCCTTGTAGATCTGGGATTAGGTATGATTTAGTTGTCAACTGATTTTTTATTTATTATATTTTCGTATTTTGGCAGTACTCAATTTACTCACTTCCTTTGCTATTTTGGGCTTACAGCTACTAAGTGGAGGGATAGTACAACAGGCTCGCATGTGGAATATGACCAAAGGCCTGATGTTTTCAGGTATTTATAATTGAAATCGGATAATGTAGAAAATGTTATTCAACTATTTATGCAGTTTTTTGTATTGATATTAACCTGTATGGAAAATATTTTCAGGGGCACAGTCCGCTATGCTAGTGTGCATGCACATTTAGGGAGAACTGCAAGCAGGAGGGATGACTTGGAATCTCTTGCGTATACACTGATTTTTCTTCTTCGAGGTCGCCTTCCTTGGCAGGGGTTCCAGGTTGGACATTAAAATAACTCAAGTTTTATTCTTAGGTTCAGAAGGTTGGTCTCTAACATTATTTTTTCAGGGAGAAAACAAAGGATTTCTGGTTAGCAAGAAGAAAATGGGGACATCTCCTGAGACCCTATGCTGCTTTAGTCCCCTCCCTTTTAAGCAGTTTGTTGAACATGTTGTAAACTTAAAGTTTGATGAAGAGCCTAACTATGCAAAATACATTTCTCTATTTGATGGGGTTGTTGGTCCTAACCCAGATATTAGACCAATTAATACAGAAGGGGCACAAAAGGTATCAGTTTTGCTATACCTTTATGCGGGTGTTTTTTGGCATACATTCAAAGATTGTATTAAAGATTCTTGACATTGCTAATTTTGTTTTGTCTGAAGCTCATTGGTCACAAGAGAGGTCGGTTGGCGATTGAAGAAGAGGATGATGAACAGCCCAAAAAGAAGATTCGTATTGGTTTGCCAGCATCCCAGTGGATAAGTGTTTACAATGCTCGTAGACCAATGAAACAAAGGTATACACCCATGTGACATGAAGTTAGTTCTGTCTTTAATATGATTCTATTTCAGGCATTTTAAATTGATCCATAGGGATGGTAATTGCTCATTTCCCATCCTTGAGGGTGGAGAGGGTGATTCTTCTTCCCATACCATCTTGTGGAATCTGTTTTACAACCTTTTTTGTGTGTATTTGTTGTATTGTATGTTTGACTTATTTTCGATTTAAGAATTTTCCATTTGAAGTTATCAATTTAAGGGAGTTGTGTGCATTAGGAGTGATTGTGTTTTCTGTTGTAGATATCACTACAATGTATCAGATACAAGGCTATCCCAGCACATTGAGAAAGGAAATGAGGATGGCTTATATATTAGCAGTGTTGCTTCATCTCAGAACCTATGGGCGTTAATCATGGATGCAGGGACGGGTTTCACTGCTCAAGTTTACGAACTCTCACCCTTCTTTCTCCATAAGGTAAATTTCAATTCATTTCTTTTAATTTTCTATTTGTGGATTGTTTAGAAGACATGCTTGCAACATACTTTCCAAACAACATATAATTCACCTAATAATGAAGAATTTATTTGAAAGTGTCAGAGAGTATATAGCACTTCACCCAAAAAAAAGAAGAGATTATATAGCTAGCATTCTCGTGTTTTTTGCTTACATGGTTGTAGTCTTAGATCTGTTAATATATAATCTAAAGGCATGCGTATCAACTGGGGATTTTTGGTTTACCTGAAGGAATGGATCATGGAGCACTGGGAAAAAAATTACTATATCAGTGCAATTGCTGGAGCTGTAAACGGTAGCTCGCTAGTAGTAATGTCTAAGGGTTAGTTCCTCTAAAGTATATATCGCCTGTCAGTTTGGCAATTTCCAATTTTGTTTTCTGCTGACTATGATCTTGGACTCCAGGCACACAGTATTTGCAGCAATCATACAAAGTTAGTGATTCATTTCCTTTTAAGTGGATTAACAAAAAGTGGAGGGAGGGCTTTTACGTGACTGCAATGGCCACCTCAGGGTCAAGATGGGGAGTAGTCATGTCTCGTGGTGCGGGATTTTCAGATCAGGTGATTATTATTTATTGGACTGAACTTCCATCCGCCAATTGTTTAGTTCATAATGCAACTTCATAGAATGAATATTGAGTCTCCATTCATGTTTATGAATTTCAGGTGGTTGAACTAGATTTTCTATATCCCAGTGAGGGGATTCACAAGCGTTGGGACTGCAGTTATCGAATCACAGCTACTGCTGCCACTTGGGACCAAGCTGCTTTTGTCCTGAGTGTGCCAAGAAGGAAGCCTTTGGATGAAACTCAGGAAACGCTTAGGACTTCTGCTTTTCCTAGCACACATGTCAAGGTGGGCAATACTACAGTAGTTGTTGCTTATGCTTCTTGGTTATTATATTTACAGTTAAATAAGGTCTCTGACAATATGTATCATACTTTGTTTTACAGGAGAAGTGGGCAAAGAACCTCTACATTGCTTCCATTTGCTACGGACGCACAGTTTCTTGACCCTGCAAACGTGGCTGTTGAGAAGCACGATCCGCTGAAATATTTCAAGTCCAGGCCCCAAGAAATTTTGATGACGAAAGTTTTAATTATTTGTATGTAGCTGAATGAATGTCTTAACTGAAACAAACTAAAATAACCGAAGTGCCATTCGTGTGCAATTTGTTTTATGTTAATGATTAGTTTAAGTTATGCAGAAGCACGGGGCTCCTTTTTAATTTTTTAATCGCCTCCTTACTTAAGGATCAGTGTCCACTGTCCAATAATCACATGGGTACAACATAATTTCATTCAAAGTTTGGTAGACGACTAACATGAGAGAACGGATTCTATATGATAATAACTATGGGCATGCAGAGGAAATGGAAATAGTGAAGATGAAAATAGGGGAGATTTTTAATTAGAGTGCAGGTGTGGATTCCACACATTTTTTCTTCTCACCCACCCTATTTTTTTCCTACCAAACACATTATCATTGACGGGTTATATATGATATCTATTTTATTTCTCTTTTTTCAAATTATATCTTATTTCAATTTACTCTAGTTCTTACTTTTAAACTAAACACATCATAAGAATGACCCTCCTTTTTTTTTTAAAAAAAGTACTCAATAACTTCGATTTATTTATTTTATAATTTCATTATAGAACAAATGTCATTTCATTTTGTTACATTTATAAAATGAAGTGATTTATTTATTTTAGGAATAAGTTCTATTGAAAGTATTTTTTAAAAATAATTTTAGATATTGTATAAAATATCTGTATCCTACGAGTACCAACTATATAAAATAACTACTTCAACTTAGGGATGAGAGAATTCTACTCAAACCTGAGTACCTGTGACTACCCGTAAAAAATACTCACTCACGATGGGTAGGGTAAGTATCCGCTCAATGAGTATGAGTTATGACCGGGTATTTAGCTGCAAAATTTATTAGGGACAGGTATTGGTACGAGTACTGTGTATCCAACATCTCCATATCCATATTGTACCTATTTATATATCTATCTATATAGAGATGTGGTACATGTACAATTATCTATACAATATTAATTTTGTGTCTATTTCTGTTTATTACTGACATAATAAATGATGTGTAGAAAAGGGAAACACAAAAATGTTGTACAAACTATTTTACGAAATGTTAACATTTCTCTATAAATAAAATAGACCAAAAAAAAAAAAAACAAACCATTCAATGTTCTCTGGCTCGTTTTTAGATCAAAACCTTACTATCTTACATTGTAATAAACACAAAACATTAACCAAAAGTAAGAAAGGGGAATAACAAAAAACTTAGCTCTTTTTATCCCCACAAGGACTCTATGGTATTTAGGGGGAAATTTAAGGAGGGACTTGGGGTGGGATCAAGGGCAAGATCTGGGAAGCAAGCAGATTCCTCTTGTGTAGGCCTACAGCATATCCTGCCAAAAGAAACTCCTTCCTGGTATAGGCATATGAAACAACATCAAGTAGTGTTAATATCGAAGAATTTACCTAACAAAAGACAAAAAAAAAAAAAAAGGAGCAAAAATTGATAGCATAAATGCTCATGACCTGGTCATCGTTTCAGGGATAAGGAAGAAAAGAAATCAAAGATCACCTCACTGTTGTCATGGACGAATTGAACAAGGAAGGTGCACGTACAGTCTGTTGGATCATGTATCTTCCTCTGGACTTTTACAATTCGAGCATCACAATAGAGGGCATAATCTTCTCTTTCCTGTGAAAAATCAATAAAGCCCTGATGAGTTCCAATTAATAAGGAAATTAGTCAAAAGCCAAATAAGTCAATGCCTATTTTGGCCATATGCATAGATTAAGAACTACCAGAATGGATTTCAAGTGAAAAAAAACTGATTAATCTGGTCAGGCATTCAGTTCATTTGGCAAAATGGCAGTAGATCTTAAAATCGGCAGATAATAGACAAAAAAACGGGGTGGAAACTGCTTGCTTTTTATTTTTTATTCAACCAAAAAAACCTTTTATAGTCAAACAATGAAACAAGATTAAATATTAAGTTACAAACTTTCGCATATAAGGTGTACCCATAAATTGTTATTATCCAGCTTATTATTTTATTTTATTATCTTACAAGACATCTATGATCTAATAATTTCTTATGATTTTACTCTAGTTTATTACTTAATATATTATACAATATAAAAAATAAGACTTAAATACAATTTTGGTCCCCTATTTTAGAAAATCACAATTTTGCTTACGTTTTATTTCTTTTATTTTTTTTTCAATTGAACCTGGACCTAACATATTCATTTAAAAGTACCATCGAGAAATGATTTAATTAATTAAAATATAAGAAATAAATGCAGCCAAAGTTGAGGATTGGACCAAAATTGTAGATTTTCTAGAATAGGAGACCAAATGTCTCTATTTTTAATAGGAGAATCAAAATTGCGCATTTGGCAAAATAGGATGACCAAAGTTGTACTTACTCCTAAAAATAAATATATTTAGTTATCACTGCTTCAATCATTGTCAAATCAATGAAACCATAAATCACTGCCTTCACAAGTTTAATTACGTTATGCTAATATTTTAATCGTGTGGCTAATGGACAAAAAAATTTGGAAGATAAATTGAAGCAGAATAAAAGGTACCAGAGTTCCCTTACCAGGAAACACAGCACAAGATCTCCATCCTTCACCTTGTGACACTCTGAAGGTTCTAATGGAATAGATCTCTCCCGTACCCCCAATTGCACATTCATCCACTCATCCTGCTCTTTCCCAAATCCAGCATATCGTACGCGGACTTCCTAAAATTGAATGTGCCAAGATCCATTAATTGGTTGTCCACAATATCCAAAAAATGCATCCACTAAGCCAGTACAGCTATATTTCAAGATGTCAGGCTAACATACAATTTTCACAGTTATATAAAATTAAAAATATAATTTGCATGGTAAGTTTTCTGACTTTTCTAGTCTTTCCCAATGAAGCAAAGGAAATTATCCCTAAAAACAACATGCAATGCAATTATATACAAGATTTATGCCATGTTTGGTAGAGAGGAGAGAAGTAGGGTAGATGGAAATAAAATGGATGAGTGGAAATAGGTGAGAAATAAAGTAGAAATTAAAGGTGCTTGGTTAAAGAGAAACAGAGAAGAGATGAGGAGAGAGATAGAGAGATGAGTGGAAATAGGTGAGAAATAGTACAGGTGAGTCCCACAATTTGAAAAAAAAAAAAAAAATCTACCCTAATCATATCAACCAAACAACTAACTTATTTCCATCTCTCCTCCCTATTTGTCCTGTACCAAACAAAGTCTTAGTTTTGTAGGTCTTACTGAAACATTATGTAGTGATTAAAATCACAAGTAAATTTTCAGCTTTCAAGAAGCATTTTACTTTAGTGGGATGAGTTTTGTAAATCATTTTCTAACAAAAGAAAAAAAAAATAAACAAATAGTATAAGCGTGAAGGATCAAATCAATGTGTCTGGGGATTTGAACTTTCACAATGCTTGCTTTACCATTAGTTGAGTTGTATCTATGGCAAGTCACATGGATGGGAGACACAATTTCAAAGATGGACCAAGATGGAGATGTGAAAAAACAATTGGTGGGTAAGGAAAAAAGAGGAGGGGGGGGGGGGGGGGGGGGCGGGGCAGAGGCACTTAAATTAAGAAGCAAAAAAGAATTCTGTGGGTGACCAGTTTAATCACGAAAAACCTGTCACTAAGTGGGAAAAAGCTTGGTTTTTCTTGTTGTATTGTATTATAACATACAATTTTAGATGCAAGGTTAAAAAAACTTCATAGTCAACCATTGTGTTGCAGGTACAAACCTAGAAAAGTAATCATGACATATGTATATATTTATATATATATATATATATATATATATAGATGTGGTAAATATATTCAAACAAGTAATTGTTGTGCAGCAACTTATACATAAATATTTTAGGTAAAATGAGGCAGGCATGAAAGCAACTATCACTCCTCTTTTTATTACAAATTCTAAAGATAATGTCTCAGTTTCTTCACAACCTAACGTAAATTAGAATAAAAAAGAATCTTACAAGTTCGCCAGTACTCAGAACTCTGTAGTTAAGGAACATTGAAACATCATGCCTGTAATTGAAAAATAAATCAGATCTTCAGCACAGAGTATGTAACAAACTGACAACAAAGTGATCAAAAATAGTTTTATTGTTGAACTCTAAATCCCTATTGCTGTGGCAATGCAGTAGCAGCTCTTAGGCTAGGGTAGAAGATACAATATGAATGATTTCGCTGGATAATTGATAGATGAGGACTCTCCCGCTCTCTAAGAGTTTAATTCCTTCTCAAATGTTAAGATGATTTCTCTCTCAACCTCCCCTCTTTATTTATAGGCAATATGCCTTATTCGTTCTGCTATCTCAACCTGCCTGACTAACCTAACCAACTAACTCCTCACAAAGACACTAACAGACCCCTAACTAACTACTAATGGTATCTATCATAAAGGCTTTCCCTTTTACAGAAGAAACATGGGATCTAGGGGTAGTCTTTTTTTTTGATTGGAAAGAAACAAACAAAAATCAGACCACACCTTATTATTCTCATATAATACATATGATGCATTTTATGGCTAAACATAGCTGCAGCCTAACTAGATTATTCCTCACCATGCAATGTCTTTTGTAGATCTTGCTTCAAATCCCATATCATCGAGATCTGTAGCTTGTTTACCTGACATTAAGAACAGAAATTCTAATTAAACTATAGAATTATTAGTGCCAAGTTGAACTTAGGACATGACTGCTAATCATCAATTATATGTTCTACGTTGCTTATAACTGTGTTCTATTGCTTACTGAAACTAACTCAAATCCTTATAGAACTGTAATTATTACTATTACCATTATTTTTAATATTTTTAATTTTGGATCAATATCATCATCATCATCATTATTTCTTTAGGTTTCTCTTTCATTCTGTCTCAACAGTCAACAACCCTGACATGACACATTAATTACAAAACCCATGGCCTCATAATTTCTGCAGCCACATAAAACAACATGGTTAAGGATAAACTATTGCTTGTGAAGTTTATTTCCATTAACCGAAATCAAGTATCATGAGTTGACAGGAAGAATATTGATGAAAGTAATTATTCACTCAATGCATGTTATTGCAGTTAGTCAATACGGGACATAACAATATCGTTCAATGTAATATAGAACTGAAACTGAATGCCGTCACTAATTAATATAAAAAGAAATGAAAAATCAGTGTAGTCTGAATGCTATATTCACAAAGGTGTGGAAATGTAATATAAATAAATAACTCATCATGCCACATCAGAAATAGAAGCATTTATCCCGACAAATTAAGCTTCTGTTGTCAGAGCTATGCGCATTTTAACCCAAATCAGGTGAACACTTTGTCCCCTAAGGAAATGACAGTGTGATAAGACTTTGTAGGCTCCAAGCAAATGGGTTTAAGATCATGATGAATTTAAAGAACATTTTCCAATGGTTTAGCTCTAGAAAACCAAAAATTCAAAAAGAGGAAAAACTACCCAATTCCATCCAGGGACTTTTTTTTATTACTTTTCAGAATTCATAGCAACAATAAAGTCTAAGGGAAAGATAGATAACCTTTTCCATTGCCTAAATGAGGTGAATCTGCAAGATCAGCAGATATTTTCAGCAGGTCAGAAGATGAGATATCTTTACCCAGTAACATCCTCTGACTATTTCTGAACCACAGCTGCACCTAAAACCCAGTAAAACCAAGGCAACATTATAACACACTAAGCATAAATAACAAATGTGCCTAAAGGATGAAGAAATTTATTTTAAACAACCTGTTGCCATGATAAGGAATTTTTAATAGCACCATTTGATGAGGAACTACAAAATTAAAGCAAATCAAATTATGGAACATCATTACAAACAAAACACAAAATCCCAATTATGGTAAAGATAAGACTTAATTCACCTAAAACGTTTAGCAATCTCCTGGCACAACTTCCGATTGAACACTTTTCCTACCACATCTTTGTATATTCTTTCCAATTCCAGAATCTAGGAATGGGGGTGGAGCAGAGGAATAGTGCATGGATTATTAGCCAATAAATGTGGAATAATCCAATGACAATGCACAAATAAAGAGGAGCAGAGAAAATTATTCTAATGATTGTATATTGTTATTACCTCATCTGAAGAGAGCTTAGGGAATGGAGATTCAGTTAAAGCTAGCTTTTCCATAGCTGCAGAGAGAACAAAAATGTCCCCAGAGAAAGATGAATAGCCAAAATGAAAAAGAAAAAGAAAATTAAAAATCCCCTTTTCCACTTTAGGCTTGCTCTGAAGTCAAAACACACCCTTAGTGGAAAGGATTGAAGTCACTGTCATACATTAAGAAGCGAAAGGGTTAGTCTATAAAGAAAAAAGAATCAGAGTTCAGTCAAATGCATAGACAGCAAAAAAAAAAGAAGAAGAAGAAGAAGAAAAACTCAAGCTAAGATAGGTATGAAGATAGAATGGTCCCACATTCAAAATTCGTTACCTAAATAAAAGGCTAAACCGAAACAAAGGTAATATTAAACAAAACCTAGAACAGTAAACTAAAACGAATACTTAGCAGCGGCATTAGAAGAAGCCAAGAAGCCAGAAGGGGTTGCAAACAAAGAAATTATTAACCTTTTCGGAGTCGCCGATCGGTGCTGGTAACTAGCTGAGGAAAATGGAAGTAAAATGCAGAGCACAGTTTCTCCGTTCACTTTATTGTCATGTACTGTATTTTGTTGTGCCGAGCTGCCGATGACAATCTTTTTTGAAAAGAAAGAAACAAAGTTTTAAAACAACCATTTGATCTCTATATACCTTTTATTTGCTGTACCCTTGTCCTGGATTCTGATGTCGTTGGCCCAAAATTGAACATATATTTTTTGATAAATCATTCATGTGAAACCAACCAAATTTTACATCATATGTCAACTTTTAGTTTTATAATTATCTAATTTCAACATAACTTTTAGTATATTATATATGTGATCTATACAAAAAAAAAAATACATCTTCATTACTAAGTCATAAATTATTACTAAAAACTTATTTTTAAGATAATTATTATAAAAGTTAATAAATTTCTACATTGTCAACAAATATTAGTTCAACGGATAAATTGCAAACTTATATTCCACAAGGATATGAGTTTTGTTTTTTATGTCAATTTGAGAATTTTGTTGACGGATAATATGTAAGTATTTTTATAAGCGATTTTTTTATCTTGATGTCTACATTGACCTTGATGAGCTCTCAGACCTAATTCACCTAAATTTTCATGTATCTAAAAAAAAAACAAATTATCACATTGAAGATGAACAAAACTAAGATATCTACCAAAATTATAATAATAATAATAATAATAATATAAATTAATCTGTAATAAAGTGTTCTAACTTGGAGGAGAGGATCAACATGAACAATGATGGACTAATCTAACAAGATTGTCAACCAGAGTAACAAGAAAGTTTGTGATAATTTAATGTCTTTAAAACCTAAGATTCTTACACAAGGTTTGTCATAAGATTATGCAAAAACAAGTTTACTACATACACTACGACCATCGCCCAATCTTAACAATTTAAAAATGATTTAAATACCTATGGTGATATAAAAATGATCTTATCTCATTTGAATAAGATTGTTTATGGTAAAATGTACATGTGATCTATATCATAAAATACACCTTCATTACTTAGTCAGAAATTACCATTAAACTTAATATTAAGACAACTATTGTAAAAGTCAATAAATTTGTCATATTGAAGATGAATAGAGTTAAGCGATCTAGCAAATCTCTGTTGATATAAAAATGAATCTCTAGGGGAATGTTCTACCTTAAATGGAAGGATCAACATGAATATTGGTGAACAAATTAAAAGCAAGAATGTCAGCTTGAGTAACAAAAAATTTAGTGATAATCTAATATATTGAAAACCCAAGATTCCTACACAAGATTTGCCATAAGATTATGCCAAAAAGTGGTTTACTACATACACTAGGGTCAAGCAGCCAAATCTTGATCTTTTAAAAATGGTTTAAAAACCTATGGTGGTATAAAAATGATCTTATATAATTCAAACAAAATTGTTTTTGGTAGAGTATACATGTAGTATATACCAACAAATACAACTTCATTACCCAATCAAAAATTACCACTGAACTTATTTTTAAGATAATTATTGTAAAAGTCAATAAATTACCACATTGAAGATGAACATAACTAAGAGATCTACCAAATCCACAGTGATTTGATATTCAAACTGATTTGTAATCTATAAGGGAGCATTCTATCATAGAGGGAAGGATATGCACGAACAATGGTGGATGAATTAGAAGCAAGAATGTCAACTTGAGTTACAAAAAACTTGGTGAGAAACTAATATCTTGAAAACCTAAGATTCCTGCCCAAGATTTGTCATAAGATTACGCAAAAATAGTTTACTACATCAATTGGTCCAATCAACTCAATCTTGACAGTTTATGGGCCTAAGTCAAAACAAAAAATAAGAAATAAGACCTCTTATATACAAGTATATATAAAAATAAACATATATATTGCATAAGGAAATAGACACATAATTTAATTAAATATGATATGTATTATTAGTTGAGTGAATAATAATAATTTTATTCAATTTTTTCTTATGGTGTGGTCAAAGTCGTATATACAATACAACAAATAAGACAATTACCTTAGGCCCACAACTTATAATATCACTAATTACTATTCATTTCATTACAAGCAATCTACCAATACATAAAAACAAATTTGTAAGAGAGCATTCTAGCTTAGAAGGTAGGATCAATACAAACAATGGTGGACATATCAAACAAGAATGTCATCTTGCATAACAAACTTTTTTTGTGAGAATCTAATATATTGAAAACTTAAGATTACGCCAAAAAAGTGGTTTACTAAATACACTAGGGCCAATCGACCAAATATTGACATATTATAAATTATTTAAAAACTTATGGTGATATAAAAATGGTCCTATCTAATTCAAACATGAGTGCTTCTAATATAGTATATGTGTACTTTATACCAAAAAAAACATACACCTTCATTACCCAGTCAAAAATTACCACTAAACTTATTGTTAAGACAATTATTATAAAAGTCAATAAATTACCACATTGAAATTGAACAGAGATACACAATCTACCAAATTTATGGTGATATAAAAACTAATACATAATATGTGAGGGAACATTTTACCTTAGAAAGAAGGACCCACTTATACAATGGTGGATGCATAAAAAGTAAGAATGTTAGCTTTAGTGACCAAAAACTTGGTGAGAAACTAATATCTTGAAAAGCTCAAATTCCTACACAAAATTCGTTATAAGATTATGCAAAAGCAATTTACTACATTCATTAGGGCCAATTGACCTAGTCCTGACATTTTGTGAGCCTAGGACAAAAAAAAGAAGAGATAAGACCTCTTATATACAAGTATTTAAAATATAAACACAAATTTTCTTATGTTTCATTAAAAATGTTATGTCTCATTACTTGAGAGAATATTCATCATTTTCTTATGTTATGGTCAAAGTCTTTAAGGTCAAAATCGTACATACAATAAAGCAGTTAAGGCAACTTCTTTAGTCCCACAACTTATATTATCACTAATTATTATTTATTTTAGGCTTAAATATGTTTAAGGTTCTTGATAAATGACTCAACTTTGTTCTAGGTCCCTAATAAATTTTTCCATTGTTTAGAGTCCCTGATATTTGGAAACTTTTGTTTTGAGTCCCCACTATAATTAAGTGACGACACGTCACCTTACAAATTAATTTTTCCAACATTATCAATGATTGTGATGGTATCTAGTCATCACTTAACAAACAATAGATACTTAAAGTAAAAGTTTTAATATATTGGGAACTCAAAACAAAGAAAAAACATATTAGAGACCCAACACAAAATTTGGTCATTTATCAAGGACCTTAAACATATTTAAGCCTTCATTTTATTACAAGTGATCTACCAATCTATAATGATATAAAATTGAATCTGTAAGGGAGCATTCTACCTTAGAGGGAAGGATCAATAGGAACAATGGTGAACAAATCAAAAGCAAGAATGTCAACTTGAGTAACAAATTTTTTTGTTAGAATCTAATGTTGAAAACCTGAGATTTGACATAACATTACGCCAAAAGCGGTTTGCTAGATGCACTATGGCCAATCGGCCAAATCTTGACATTTTAAAAATAATTTTAAAATGTATGTTGATATAAAAAATGATCCTGTCTAATTCAAACAATAATGTTTTTGGTAGAGTATAATGCATGTAGTCTATACAAAAAAACTTCACTTTCATTACCCCGTTTATAATTACCCTTGAACTTATTTTTAAAACAATTATTGTAAAAGTAAATAAATTGCCACATTGAAAATGAATAGAGCTAAGCTATCTACCAAATCTATGGTGATATAAAAACTCATTTGAAAGGGAACATTCTACCTTAGAGGGAAGGATCCACACAAACAATGATAGATGAATTAGAAGAAAAAGTGTGAGCTTGAGTAATGTAAAAGTTATAGTGAGAAACTAATATCTTGAAATCTAAGATTCATGCTCAAAATTCCTCATAAGATTACACAAAGTTGATTTACTACATCACTAAGGCCAATTGACCCAATGTTGACATTTTTTGGGCCTTAGACAATACAAGAAATAAGAAATAAGACATCTTGTGTACAAGTATTTTTAAAATATAAATATATATTGCATAAGAAAATAGACACATAATTTCATTAAACTAATATTTTATTACTTAAGAGAATAATAATATTTTTATTCAACTTTTCTTATGCTATGTTCAAAGTCGTTATTGTCAAAGTTGTATATACAATAAAGTAATTATGTCAACTACGTTAAGCACACAACTGATACTATCATCATTATTATTCATTTTATTACAATCGATCTACCAAATCTATTGTGATATAAAAATATGAATTTGTAAGAGAGCATTACCTTAGAGGGGAGGGTCAACACAAATAATGGTGGACAAATCAAAAGTGAGAATGTGAGCCTAAGTAATGAATTTTTTTGTGAGAATCTAATATATTGAAAATCTAAGATTCCTATACAAGATTTGTCATAAGATTATGCCAAAAGTCTAAAACATCCCTTAAAGTGCAAATCATCACTTATTTTGTTTCAAAATTAAAAAAATCATGTGACTTAAATAACAATATTAACATATTTTTAAGAATTAAATTTGACAATAAATAATTAAGTTTAAGTCCAAACCCATCCATTGACTGTAGGACTTGGACTTAAATTTTTTAGTTCAAATAAAATGTGTATGTTTTAGTCCAATCCAATTATGGTCAAATGAAGACTGAGTTCACAAAAACCTTGTTAAAAAATCCACAAAAATTGAGTTTTAATAGGACTTGGGCTTCTGAATTTAGATCTAAATTAAATCCATATTTTTTGGCCCAATCCATTATAATCTGTAACCTATATCAGGCTGACCCACATTTGATAGGATAACCGTTTTGCCACCTATACCTTAACCCACTTCCAAGATCTAATAGTAACCAACTCGAAAACTTTTCTAAATACATGTTTACATACATGCATGTTTACAAATATTTAATCACGTTACGGCTGAAGCCATATATAGAGATATCTACTTTGAGAAGATGCACCCAAACACTATATATAAAACTCATGCCAAAAGCAATTTTTATTTTTTTCAATTAAATAGAAGCAAAATAAATTTGCCCAAACCAAAATGAAATGCCAGATAAACTAAAATCTTCCACCCTAGTTTTGTGAGAATGGTTACAATAACCTCTGGTTACAATAACCTCGATTTGAAAAATTAAAGCCAAAAAGGTATTAGCACTCGGAAAGGGTCAAACATGGTAAAGGTGTACAAGTGTCCCATGTTTGGGAACAAGTAATAAGGGCTGTAACTATATGTGGACCCTATGAGTGGCAAGTGTACAAGAGTGTTTGTGAACTCGAGGTATACTATGGATGTGTATTATACGTTTTAATTAAGGTTTTTTTGTAGAAAAAATTCATGAGATGGTACACAAGGGGCAGAATTAAAGCCAAGATGGCTTGCTGGCCAAGTGAAATAGTTCTTCCCCTACTGGTTTGAAAATTGTCCTTGGTGGTTTGAGCAGAATAGAGGAAAGCCATTGAAATGCTCTCTTCTTTTTCTCCTTTAAAGATTGGCCTTCCAATCACGTGCTTGTACTCTCCACCACTCAATGTCTGTAGCCAAGCAATATCAACCTCGTCAATTGAGAGATACATTAGTGTAACTTAATTTTCAAAATTTAACTATGCAAGAAAATAATGTAGGCAAAAGTATGAATTAATTAAGCTGACCTGGGTTTGATCTCCAGCGGTGACAATAAGGGCACCTGGCTGAGGGCAGAAAGAGAGCCAACTTTTCTTGGAGTAAACGTGAAATTGTGAAGATCCATTACAAACATGGAAGCACAATGAATGTGAGTAATCGGTTCCCCTAATCAGCATTCTAATCACGTCATATTTCAACGAGCTGCTAATGCTATGATCATCTCGTCGATGCTTGTAAACGCAGCAAAGTGTCCCAATCTCATTCCCACCCTCAAATTCTATACTCCCCCTTTTCAATATCACACCCAACATTTTCCTACCCACCATCTCTATGCGTGACTTCAGCTTTTCCGTCTTCTCACTGCGTACACCAAGTTCAAACAAATAATATAATTAAGCTTATGCATCAAATCTAAGCACACGTTAATAAATTATAGAAAAAATGCCGGTAACACTCTCTTCAATATTGAATATTGACTGAAATTTGTTAAAGATTAACAATTTTGGTAGATCATATGTCTTAATTTAAATATAAGATTCACCCATCATTATCAATAAATTTCAATCAATCACATAAAGAATAAACAACATAGGTAACATTCCTCTAAATTATAATATATTAGTATATTATAGATTTATAGTGTAACCTGAAATTTGGATATCCAATTGGCCAAATTCCATCCATTTTTGACTTCAACTCGTGGTCGTTGCACCACACGAATTCTTCACTCCCATCTCCTTCTTCCTCTCCAGCGTGATACTCCTCGAACCCCCAGGGCTTCTCCGGCGACCTTGTGGCCGACACTCTATTCGCTGGTGGCACTTGAAAGATTCCGGCGGCGGCCTCCGCGACCGCGGTCATGAACTGTAATGGAATTCCGTGGTTGAGAAGCTGGAAGCATCCGATTCTGGCGAGCGAATCGGAAACGATGTCGCGGAGAGCGTCGTCGCAGTGGAAGCAGAGGGAGACGAAATCAACCTCTGGAGGCGCTTCGAGGTGGCTCTGTTTGGGGAAAATCTTGTCAGGCAAGACAAGATCGGGGACGCGGAGCGAGGCCTCTAAAAACTCCGTCAAAACGTCGTCGTTGGTGACGGTGGATCTCCGGCCGGAAGCCACCGGAGAGGGCGGCGGAGCGCGGAAATCGACGGTGGTATCCGGCATTGGCGTTAATGGCGATTGCATTAACACTGTGAGTGTGTTATTTTTATTTGAAAGGAATGAGAAGGGTTTTGGTGGCAAAGTAAAGTGGGAACTAAACAAAAAAGCAGTGATGATCATCGTGTCCGTTGTAGCGCCAACATTGGTTCCGGGAAATAATAACGACGTCGTTTCTTTTTCTTTTTCTTTTTCTTTTTCGTTTTGCTTTTTGCTCACTGCTTCTTCCTTTACAGCCCTGCTCTGCTACCAGAGTATTCCTCATCATTTCACACAGAAAGAGGAATAATATGATAACATATATTATTACTTCTTTCCTTGTGGGGGCTATTTTGCGTCGCTACTATAATGTTTCTTTGTGACGCTTTTTTTTTTATTGCATGCTATCTCACGTATAAAGTTAACTCCATTGGAACTTACCTCATCATGCTAGATTTTGTTAAATGTGACAGTTTAATATATAAAATAAGTTATACAAATATAATGTCTCCTGTAATTCTTTTAATTGTAGAATTGTTTTGAAGTAAACTAGCTCAGAAATGGAGTGTTTGTTATCGTGGTATTTAAGCCAAGTTCATTCATGATTCAACTATCGACTTTAGAAAGAAAGAAAAAAGTTAATTCAATTGTTGATAGTCGGGCAATTGTTAAACGAATCTCAAAATTAGAATTCAATGATGGACAATGAAGGGATACCCAAAAGTTTGAACAAAAAGCAAAAGCTCCTTAATCCAATGCTAAAAGTAATGTTGCACCAACAATCTAAATCTAAACAAAAGCCAAATCAAAATTAAATAGTATTGGAGAAACACCTGAGTAGTCGAGTTCTGGCATCAACAAAACGACGACGACAACAACAACCGGAATTAAGTCCATATTTAATGGGCTACAATACATGCATGTGTTACTCACAAGTTACTGGTATAAGAGCCTATGTTGTCACCCCACAAAATATTAGGCCTACTTTTAAAAGATTATTACCCAAACAAAGATTGGGCTTCCTTGGTGGGCTTCTACCTAAGTTAGTCAGTTTAGCGGGAGGCAAGAAAATCGGGATCTGTACTCCCACTATTACCTTCTGCACTTTTCATTGTATGCTGAAAAGTCTATTCCGGAGTTTGGAGAATTTATGCTGAAATTTAACAGACTATGGCTGCATAGTCGCATAGGGATCAAGCTATAGATGTTTGGTGTGAATGACAATGTTTTTTTTAAGACTCTGACTTCTTGAGACTAGTTACTAGTTAAATTAAAACAATTTAGCGTTAATTAATCCATATACTTGGCGTGAGCGAGGATTAATGAACATATCTTGAATTTAAGTTGTAATATCTTCTTTATGCACCAAGAGAAAATTATTGTAATTTTTAGACTCTTAAAATAATAGTTTATTAGAATATAAAATCAAAAGCTACACAAAGTATTTTTGTACAATTGAATTTTTGTATTTATCTGTACAAAGTCACATTTTTTTACACCAATCCATATATAATTTAATAAATTTTATGAACTGTTTTTCTTCTTCCTTATGCTAATTACAGATATGAGGGAATTGAATGTGTTAGAAATCAAAAACCATATGATGAGTCTCCCTCAACTGATTAACTAAGTTTCGTACGTGTGCTTTGTTCATAGCTTTTCTATGCATAAGGTTTAAATCTTTCTTAAAATGAAGTAAACATGAACCATTTTAATTTTTTAACTAACAAGTGTTGTTTGTGCTTGTTCATAGTTTATCCATACCTTGGGTCTCCAATAAGATTTTGCAGTTCCTATAACTGTTTAATGTATTATATTGAGCAGGACACAGCAATTGGTGCCCATCACTGTCATGAGTAAAAATATAAAATTGAATTGTTTATAACCAACAGTTTATAGTAATAATAACATTGTCGTCCAGCTTGCTCGAATTATTTGCAAATAGATGTACTTTTTTAAATCAGAACCAAATGTCTGTATCTGATCATTCAATGTATTGGGCTAGCTCTTCACGAATTAATTTACGGCCGGTAAGCATGTTTAATTATACTAACACATGCCGTTAAAAAATTATACTAATAAAAACTGGTCTTCTTTGGTAGCTTATAGTTAGGGATTTTTCTCCTTTTTCTTGTTGGAGACTCAATCACTATATTTTTTTCAAAAGAAGTCTAACTTTAAAGAAATAAAGGAGAAATTCCCAAAAAAATAATATTAGAAAAAGACCACATGCATTTGGTATAGATAGTAATGTTTCAACTTCCCTAAGGAAAGAAAGATTTGTATCATGTGTAATTACCTTATTAGTCACCCGCAAGATAGACATAATTTTCAATTGAGACATCTCAATCAAAGATGAATCATTAAGAATGAAAGTGATGTTTAAAATAATTAATTTGAAGACACCACTTGGAAAAAGAAAACAAGTTTTTTGCGCGCATAAAATGGAAGAAAAAATAAATGAAGGGAAGAAAAGTGATGCCATCACTAGCAATGTCTTCTGTAAATAAGTCAAATTTAAAATCTCAACCTAGTATTTCTATATTCGCAAGTTGCAATTAACATGCCAACTTGCTAAGTGGTCAATACTGTTTGGGTAGAAATTATACAGTTCAATGCCGAATACCCATATACTCCATCTGCTTAGAGTGGTAGTATCTCATTTTACTTAAATAAATTCACATTTACATTTTACTTTTTTTTAATAAAGTTGATTTTGTATTAAAAAAAAATATTTCTTTAGAATATTTTTAGGAAATGAGCATTATCTTAAAAGTTTAAGATGGAAAGAATATAAGGTGTGGTATCTTTATTTGTCCTTTTACTCTCAGCGCGCGAGCTAGCGTATCTACTAGGGTCGCTCGCACCTCTCTCGGGCACCAACAACGTCCAACATTAACGAAGTGGCATAAGGAGGGGGAGTTGGGGACCCTAGCTAGTAAAGTCTTTTTGTTCTTGTCACCAATATGTGTATGTATATATATATATATATATATATATATATATATATGATATTAGATAGCGGCATATATAACTATAATTTTACATGTTAGTTAGAAAGTGCAAAAAGAACTATGTTTCAAAATATATTGAAGCACAAGAAAATAACAAAGACTTCCAAGTCCATTTCTTGGTTCTTCGCGTGTGGAAAGAGAATGGAGGGATGAGGGATTGTTCGTTCATATCCAACTCCAATTTTTCATTTTTTTGTAAATTGAAGCGTGAACTTTCAACCACAAAAATAACAGATTAACTTTGCCAGTCAATTATCAACCTTTTTCTTCGTTTTCCAACGGGAGAAAGGTAGTGAGTGGATCAACTCAATTTAATCTTTGAATTTGACCAATATCATCAGTTTAATCTTTGAATTAAATAAAAAAAAAGTAGTTCCTAAATTTATAATCTTCCATTTACACTAGTGTCCATCCATTAATTTTTTTGCTAAGTTTAACGAAAAAGCCTACGTACGTACTTGACACATTAAGTGAATGCATAGCACACACGACACCCTCGTACAGTTTATTTGACACGTGCAATAATCATTTTATAGAGTTTTAGGCTGTATATATTTCAACAAAACATTATTAACTCATACATGTTTTCTTTAACAAATTTTTTTGTATCAGTAAAAGACAATTATATAACTAACAATTAAGCACAAGGGATACCGAACCCATATACAATCAATAAATTAATATATACGCCTCAGTTTACACCTTGAGGGCATTTGAAGCACACACATAGGTAGAATAATTTTTATGTCATAGTCAATAAGAAATAGGACTTTACACCTTCATATCGGTTGCAATTCTCCTTTACATTGCTTATGACTACTATTTTCACCTCTCTAGGAACTAAAAAACAAATAAAAAATTCAAGGGACTTCTCTAACAAGAACAACAAACCAATTTCTATACCCATCTTTTCTTTTCTCATTTGGTTGGGTTTTGTCATTTTCACTGTCTTAGATGAAGTGAACGCAAGGATATTCAATTATATATATAAAAAAGAGACAAAGGGAATGAAGAGAGAGAGTGGCTATGATGTTGATGATCTCAACATATACGATTTTAACGTATTAATTAATTGATAATTTTGCGTAATACATTTGCCTGCACGCCAGCTTAATTTTTATAACAACTGAAAATACGGTGTTATATATAAATTGAACCTAGCTAGATGATATCCATTATGTCTCTGTATTTTTAATTTTCTTGCGCGTAACAACAATTTGCCGTCTTGCTGATATATATATATATATATATATATCAGAAGTTGGCTATCAGAAGTTCATAACTCGAAAAGGCCGTATATTTTGATCATGTTCCTATTAGAAATTTTAAGAAAAAAAGGTACTATTATTCTATAACTCTATGTATAATTATGGTATATATTATTTTACGAGTACTCCATAATTCCTTTCTTCTTTACTAAGTCTAAATACATATAGCACACTCCGAACAGAAACGCAAAAGAAATTAGAAAATCTACGTGTGAAATTGGAAAATGCTATATATATAGTTTCCCGGCTTAGCTACACAGGTATGGCTTGGATGGCACTGTTTTCGTAGTAACACTGCCAGGTCTTCCCTTGTTTGAATATGTTTATTGTTTTTTCCATATACAAATAGTAGTTCAACGAATGCAGTATTCTTCCTTCACAGGATCCATGTCCGTGACTTCATGTTTTGAATCATTGGTCTTGTCATGACATTCTTCCAATTTGAAATAATTATCACTTCTAAAAAATTAGTTTATTTCAAATTATCTATTATGTTAAGGAATTTAAAAACATTGATCATCTTTTTAGTTATGATTTTTAGTAGAGCGGGCCAGGCCAGACCAGTGTAATGGCCCACATAACCAAATTAATTTGTAAAATAATGACCTAAAATTATTAATAGTTAATTTTGTATCATGATTTAAATTATTTATTATAAAATTAATTTATTAAAAATATTTATTAATTATGAATTATAATCATATAAATTGAGATGTTGATAGGTTAGGGGAAGGCACTAGCAAATAGCAACGTTTCCCACTTGATGGTAAAAAGGAAAAAGTGGGCCAAGGTTAATTTGCTGTCGACTGAGGTGTTGCAGATTATGGGAAGGTATTCACATCTAGCGGCGTACATCTAAAATCACTAGAACCTTTAAGAAATTACTGCATCTTACTTACAAAAAGAATTAATCGAAACAGTTACTCAATTATGGACTTATCATGTAATTGATAGATGCCAAAGATGATGAAAAAAAAATCAAAAGTATAATTTCATGGAATCCACACTTTCATTTTATATTTTAATTTAAAATTTTCATTTCGTTATATTATTTTTTTCACTCTATCAAAGATAAACTTAGACATACTTAGATACAATTTACTTAAGTCAGTATCCAACTACAAATTAAAATTATAAAACTTACTCCAATAAATAACTTTGGGTAATATTAATCCCTCACCAAAAGAAAAAGTGTGGACACAAGTATATTCCAATCAGATCATCCTTACCTACATCTAGGTCGAGATGACCTTTGCCTCACAATAAGTCCACAGTGGATTGGTAATTTGGTATGCGTTGATGTCACAAAGATAGATACATTGACGATTGATGAGAGGCGGGTTTTTCTATTAGCAACCCCAGTCAACCTTATGTTACGTAAATTTTTTCCCTCTAATTTGTTAAGCGTGGTTGTTGTAACTTATGACAATACTGGTTATTGTAATTTGTAAACCATTACAATAGTTTGAATATTAATTGTATAAAATAAATGCTGAGTATAAAGTATTATACTAACATTTTTAAAAATTAAATTATTTAAAAATCATCACGGTAGGTATATGAATTGTGTGCATATGTATTTTTCAATATTTTTTTACCAATGTAATGGTTTATAACCGTCATTGTGTTGGTCTAAATTGTTTTTTATTATATAGTACTAGTATTTTAATTAGCCCGTATAATACACAAGTTTATTAAAAATTTCAGTTCCTTATTTATATGTCAATAAAAAAATTAGAAAAAGGAGATAATAATATATGTCAAGAAATTATATACTATCAAATTTGGAGAGAGAAAAAAAAGATAAAATATATACGAGTAAGCTAGGTAGAAAATATTACGTGAATTCAAAACAAAGAATATACACAAATAAGCTAAATAGAAAATAACATAAATTCAAAATATATAATATAATAAGGTTGAAATTTTGTCATGCTCTCGTCTATTTATTTTGTGTTGTTCATAATTTTTTTTTAAATCAAGAACAATTTTTTTTTTCTGTACCTTACTTTTTACTAATAATCGCAACCATACATTCGTAAATGATTGTCCATAATCGATTTCGCTCACTTTGGCATGGTGCGTTAACAGTTTCACTTGGGCACGCGGGAAACACGCCTTGATGAGATCATTAATTCTGCTTCTTATTTTAACATTTTCGTTCAAATTTGCTTATCTCTCAGTCAGCCTAAATACATAAATAAATAAAAAGATCAAGGGATCAGCTTCGTATGCAGTAATAGTCGATGATAATAGAAATTTTTGAGTTGTTACCAACAACCACATAGTTCTTTCATAACCAAATAAAATAAATTACGTACTTCGTTCAGTACTATTATAATATATATTATACATGGTGGTTAAGAGTTATTGAACTGTTAAACATATAGTCAACAATGGTGCGCTAATTGGTTGAGAGAGACAGAGAAAGATAAAAATTCAAAGTCGGTTATTTATTTGGTTGCTTGTTTGCTGTTGTTTAATTCTAAATAAAGGTAGCTAAACAACTTTAACATGAGAACAGTGAAGACGAGATAAAAACAACAGATAAACGGTGATACCTAATGAATTAAGTGTACTTGGCAGTGGATTTCAAATTATATATTCTATCACTACTTACTTTCACGTAGACTTGAGTACTCAGTCAACTATTTCCCCTCATATTACAAATTAAAATATAATTTAATGAATGATGTTTTTAGTCTTGAATTACACATTTTTAATAGTTTTAATTAGTATTATTCATTTTGTGTTAACGCATTAATTACATCTAATTAAGTTTATGTGGTTTGTGACTTTGTGTGATTCTTTTTACTATTAGATAAAACACTATTAACATTTACATATTTTTAAACTTAAATTATATAAATTTCACCTAATAATAAAGATTAATTATTCAAAATAGTATATATATATATATAATGTGTTATTAATATATCTTTTTATTTATTAAATTAAGTTTTTTTTATATAGAAACAGAATTCTTAAAGTTAGAGAATAGAGACTACGTACATTTTCTCGTTATAATAATTAAGATAAATATTGAAACTCTTACGTAAAGCTTCTAAATAATAATACATACGTACATACAAAACATGCATTCACACTTACTATTCTATAAAACAACACTCAAATATACATATTTCATGTAGTATACGTAATGTCATTTCTTTAAGCAATAATTTCAACTTAAAAAATTCATTCAACTAATGAATTAAAAATTAAGGATTTAACTTTTCTAAAATGTAGAATGTACTTTTTGAACTAAATAAAGTGTGACGATATTATAATTAACAGTAAATTAAGAATTTAACGGTGCAAAGTAACATTGTAATTTATTATGATATGCATATATGAATTTTATTAATTTTAATCCTTGAAAACTTATTTCAAATTATGTTCTAAACTTGATGGAGATTTACGTACATTTGTTTTTATAAGTAGAGTAAAAAGAAACTAGCTAGGTCCTAACTCTAACTACACCAACAGCATCAGCCAACAAAAATTAATAGAGCGAAAGTTGTTTGGGGGGGGGGGGCATAGTGTTCCCAAGTGACAAAGGCATATGCATATTGCTTACATTAATTTGTAATTACACGATATCAATAAAACGTATATATATTGTGTTATCTACAATAAAATAAAATGTATTTTTCTTACTGAGCTTATCCTTCTATTTTGGGAGGATGGTTTGCGAATAGTTATCAGTAGCTCAAGGTTAATTACTCTAGTCAATCGTTGAAGATATATATGTAAATTACCGTACAATATACAACTCATATGTTTGTTGTAACACACCCTCATGGAATTGAAGATCCGTAAGGAGCAATATACATGTCTCTAACATGCATATATAAATAAGATGTTCTGCCTATATTTTAGTTAACTTGGTCAAAACTCAAACGACCAAAAAATTGGTCCACGGTCATGCTATTCTCAAATCAAGTGCGAAGCGTTGAGCTGGAATTCTAAGTTCTTATATTGTTGAAAAATGCAATTAAATATGTGTTCAGTGGGAGATTCAAATAAAGTGCTTCTAGCTGGCTTGAGCACCATGAGAATATAATATTGACTTATATATCTTTTCTATACGCTACTTATTCCAGTTCTAGAAAGGAATGAACCACAACTGGCGTGGGGGAAACGTTACGTGCCCTAAACCATAATAGTATTAATGATTTTTGAATAAGGCAAAGAAGTGAACAAATTAACCACTACATGTAAATACATTTATTATGTGTGAATTTGCCCACGACTTTCACATTAACCATTTAATTTCTTGGACTCAGTGGTCGAGCAAACTCATTTAAGTTGTTAGAATTCTTTTCCAGATATATATAGAAGAGTGTAGCTTATTCAACAAATATATAAGTTATAATAAATTTTTGATAGTATTTTTGATTCTTACGAATAAAAAAAACATCTTAAAAAAGCATAAATTCAGCTATAGAAACACTATTTTTTTACATCAATCATATTATATTATTTTGATTCCCAATTTGTGAGATACCATGTGTACTCTTTTTCCTTGAGGTTTTTAATTTAATTATCTTGGTTGCAGAGTTGAGTAGAAGAGACATTTAAGTATTACATTCTATAATATATGGATCAGTGACGAAGCCAGCAAATCTATTTAGCTCATGTCAAATTTTAAATAGTATTAAATTTTATTTTTAGGTAATGTTAAATTTTATTTTTAATCCCAATTAATTATATAAGTATATATAATTGTTAAAAAAAAATTCTCTACCACTCAATTACCACAAATTTTATTTTTTAGGTAGTATCGTGGTTATTGCTGGCCTACATGTGACTCCACCACTGATATGGATATAAAGTTAAAATTTGTCGAATGGATCATTAGGTAATTATTTTGAGTTGAAAGATAAATTTTAAAATTAAATGAATTATAGTTGATTTGGTTTAGATATGAAGTGAAAGATTTTATCGATTAAAAATAAAAAGATCTGAAGTGAAAGGAATACACTAACTAAAATTTTCAATTGTTTTGGTTTTAATTGTCAAATTTATAGGGTCAATCAGATCTACTAAACATAAGTAACGTGAATTGCCTTTCTTTCTTTGATATATAGAATAAGGATTTTTTTTTTTTTTGGTAATGTTGACTTGGGATTTTCTTTAGATCCAATAGTAAGTGTTTGCAATTCTGTGACAAAAAATATGCGAATTTACAGAACGTAAATGGTCTAATGATGGATAACAAAATTCCAAGTCATGTGCTTATCATTCTTGCTCTAGTGATATAGTTATGAATGCATATTGCAAAAGATACACTAAGTTTGAAGCCTTTTTCCCATTTAAATCAGTCCCAATTTTTCCAATAGAGAAATAGAGGTGAAGTGGGAAGAATTGACTATATGTAGTAGAATTTTATTGTTAGTGTTACGGATATTTTATATTGGGCCAAAGACCAAAAGGCCCAAGGTCAATATAAAATAAGTTATTAAAGGAAAGACCAAAGAAGATTAAAATCCTAAATATTCACAGAATCAAAGAAGATACAGGAGGTTATTTTTACAACAAATATCCAATATATCTGCTCATCCTTTAGAAGATCGTGACCAAGAATAGGACCAGTTTCCTCATTTGTCTGCAGGTCAGTAAATATAAAAAGCCCCTCTCCCCTTTGGTGAAAGGTACACACATATTCTGACTCTCTCTTTCCCTTTCACACAAGCACACACTGCACACCACTTGTGTCGTGTTGTTTGCTGTGATCTTCATCTTCCTTTGGGTGCTTCAACTTCCATAGCATTCAGAGAGAGAGAGAGAACCTTGATCATACATCAAGACCCAGTTTCATTACTGGACCTCCGTTTGCAACGAACGGAACAGTTAGCTAGTCAGAAAGTGCCATTGATGGAATTCCTCGTGAGCTAACTAGTTATTGGATCCATTGCACTCTTATTAGAGTTCAATTTTTTTATAGATATTTTTTAGTGATTGACTGACTCACTGTAAACACATGAAAAATGGACAGAGCCACAAAAACTCATTTTTTCTGAAAGGGATATAATTATTATAAAAATTAATAAATTTATTTTATTAGACTTAAATATATTTTTTATATTTAAAAATATATTATTTTTAAATTATTACCTCAAATTCATTTTTGATTAATTATATATTTAATTTTTTTAATGTTTTAACTTATTACATATCGTTATACTTATTATTCTAATTTTGTTAAATAATCACATAACAAATAGAATATGACGTAATCAAACCCAACCACTAACACGTCACTTATAGTCATGTCAATTTAAATCAAATTTGTATATTTCATTTAACTAATAAAATTTTAAAAAAGAATGAACCTGCAATTGGAGGTGAGGACGGTGAGGCCGGTGGTGCGAAGCCTTCGCAGCACCTGAGAATAAGGTCTTGGAAGGAGGGAAGGAGTGGGAGAGGAGGGTGAGATCGTGGTCGGTGAGGGACATGCGTTTTAGATGGAGTTTGTTGAGGGAAGAAGGGTAAGATTGGGAGAGTGCAGTGGCCCAGGGGTGAAGTGGGCCCCCCAGGTTCAGGGGCATGAGGTTGAAGTCAGCGAAGCGGGGCTTGCCCTTGATGGTCAGGGACCGGACGCAGGGGAAGCGGGTGTTGGAGCACTGGGGGGACACGGCGTAGCAGTTGTTGATGAAAAGATCGGAGTGGGTGAGGGCCTCGACACAATACCAAGACTTGCAGATTAGTGAGGCGACGTTGCGGTGGCGACGAGTGGTGAGGAAGTGGAGCAAGCTTTCTAGGACGTTCTCCGGGACCTGGTCCAGTAAAGGGGAGAGGGATCGGTGGTCGTCATCGCCATCATTGATTTGGTTCAACAGCAACATTGTTTTTTTTAATTTTATTAGATAATAAAATATAATAATTTGATTTAAAAAAAATAAATAAATAATGATATGTCATCACTTACTAAAATGAGATTAATAACATGTATTATGTTGAAACATAATTTTTTTATATACGTAATTGATCAAAAATGAATATCAGGTAATAATATGAAAACAACTTTTTTTTCAAGCATGAAAAACTTATTTAACCCAATTTATTATGAATAATAGTTTGTGATTAGATGATAATACAAAAAAAAATCACATTATATTTTTTTATTGAGTCAAAGACCATGAGTGTCTCACAATCCAATCCATTGAGTCAAAAGATTAATTCTACTTGCAGTGTTTGATTATTGTTAATCTAAGAAAATTTTAGATATGATGAAAATTAAATACAGATTATTTTTTCTAATTGAATTATCAACTAATCTTTCAAATTTCTATTGTATATATTATTAATGTTATTATGTCTATAATTACTATGCTCTGCTTTTTGTTTTTTTTTCTTCTTATTTTTTATGCAATGTGCAGAAGTAATAATTATCAAATTCAAATAAAAAATAACGTTTAAATGTGATAAATTCTTAAATGGGATAACAACCAACTATGTAAGGGATTTTAGACTCAAATTTCTTAATTAATGTACAAGGTTCAAATTCACGAATGAAAAAAAAAATAGTTAGGATAACAACCAAAATATTTTTAAATGTTCTTTTTGTTAAACTAGTTAATGAATGAATTTGTCTTTTCATATATTGATAATGAAAATTTAAAAATACTTAATTATTAAACTTTGATCAATAATTCTTAGTTAATAAATAAAATAAAATGAGATTTAACAAAGTATATTAAATTAAATATTGAATATAAATTTTGTCTAAAATCTTATAACTTTGTTGTCACAACTTTCTACCTATAAGGAAGGTGGAGTGTATATAGGCATCAAAATGAATATGAAAAATGAGAATTAAAATTATTATTTGCACATATATAAAGCAATATACATATATGTTTTTTTAAAATATATATGGGCCTGAAAATGGATAATATACACTATTTATTCTCATCCCTATCATTCCTAAATTAAGTTAAGCACTAATAAGCATAGTTAATTAGTTATTACTCAAACATGCTAACTTAAAACCTATAAATACATTATCTTAGATATTTCATAAACACAAACATATTAGAAATTTTCCTTTTGAACTAAAATTTTAACTAAATTTTCAATTTGTTATGTCACAAACAAATTATAAGAAATGTAAAAGTTTGGAGAAGCCTCAACAACTTGGCAAGGTTAAGGTAGGCCTCCTTTTTTGTAAAATTAGGAAGAGCAGCATTCCTGAGGCACATTTGGTGTATGATTCAACAAAAGAGAAAATGGAGAATTTGGTGTATGATTTATGTGAAAGAAGAGTTGGTATCGTTTTTTTTTAAACTGTAATGTTTGATAATTATTTGAGAAATAAGAGAAGAGGAGTAAAAAATATACATACAGTTACAGAGGGTAAATGGTGGGTGGAAGAGAGCACGGCTGCACGGGGGCCATCTTACCTTATACATTTTTTTATATCATAACATATGGATATAAAGTATTCAATATAATTAATCTTTATCAAAAAATTTAATTAGTCATTTTTAGTGGAATTTTTTTAAATCATATTTTTTCTATTCATAAACTTAGCACTTAAAAACTTGCCTTACACTTTCTGCCAGAGAAGACATTTTGTTCTCTTTCACCAATTATTGCAAATTGTATGGTACGCATATATAACTTAGTGAAATCCGTGAAAATTACGACATATAATTTCCTCTTGAACATATTTTACATCTTAGTTAGTCAATTTGTTCAATTCAACTGTTAACGTCCGTCCGGCTCTAGACATATGTTATTCATACTAACACATTGACAAAATCCTTAACACTTTCTTTAAAAAAAAATAGATGAGAAAAAAATGTGACAAATATAATTTATTTATACTATTTACCTTTTTCATTTATTTCTTATTCGAAAGAAGAAAAATGATTCCATTTGAATTTCAAGCCTGATGAAGATGTTAAAGTCTTAATTCTATGTCTTCTTTCTTCTAAAATAAGAATCTAACATCATATAATAACAAATGATAAATATATACTAAACATATAGTTTCCCAGGTATTGCTTTTCTAATTCTTTTTTCTTATTGCTCGCTCAGTCGGCAAGACTGCATGAGTATTTGTTTTTTTTATCATGCTGCTGGAAACTATTCTGTAATATTTTCTGTCAAATTAAATATCAAATTATCATCTACTAGTAACACTTTCCCGGATTCCCAGTTGAGTCACGTGGCATAATTGTTCATTGATACATGAAGCAAGATTTTAAAAGAAAGAGAAGAAAAAACCATATATATATATAATAAGAAAAAGAAGGACTAATAATAATATATACTTCTATTCACAACAACGCATTTGTAGGAAGCAGGTACGAAAGCCGAAACGTTGGTCATGTTTGAATGGACCTTTTGATACTATAGTTACATTCAACACAAGGAACGTGCTTTTTATTATTGTATAAGAAAAGGGTACTCATTATTTTTCTTAGGGAAGATAGATAGGATTATCAAATACGACAATTCCTCCACTACTTGGAGAGCCACTCTGTCCCACTTACACGTTTTATATAATAAGAGAAGAATATATATAGAGTTGTTTTTAACACCCTTACACCAATATATTCGTTTCTTTATCTCCCAGAACTGAGACTCAGTTCAGGTCAGTTGGCCAATATCTCGGAATCACTCGAATGAAGTGACAATAGAAAACAAACAAACAAACAGAGGGAGAAGAATCATACCCGTGAAAGAAGAGTTAAACCTCCTTCAGTTGAGTAGAGGATTCTTTTACTCCTTGTTTTATCATGTAAGTGTATATACTCTTTTCATGTTTTTCTCTCTTTGGTTTGTCAGAGATATATAAAAGTAAAAAGCACAAGAGGGTGTTTGTTTTGTTCATGTAAATCTCTTAAAGAGAAATGGTTTTTTGTTTCCTTCAAGGCTTGATTTTGAATTAGTGAAGAGAGTAATATCATGTTTCAACTTTGACTCTACTAATTTCAGAACAAGTAGGGGAGGCAAAAATGGATGGGAATAATTTCAGCAGAAGCATAAGCAGGAGCATAAGCAGATCAAGTTGGAAAATGGAGGAAGTTTTTGCGAGTGGAAGGTATTCTCGCAGGACTTCACATGTTGATGAGGATGAGGAGGCTCTCAAATGGGCTGCCATAGAGAAACTTCCCACCTATGATAGGCTAAGAACAAGTATCATCCAAACCTTTGCCGAGGGCGATCAAGCCGGTGTTCACAAGGAAATCGATGTTCGGAAGTTAGATGTGAATGATAGGCAACAAATCATTGACAAGATTTTCAAGGTTGCTGAAGAAGATAATGAAAAGTTCCTCAAGAAGTTCAGGAACAGAATTGAAAAGTAAGTCTAGTCTTTTGTTTGATCTTTCTTTCACATGTAGTGTTCCCCCTTCCTCACCAACCTACCCCACACGTTCACACACAGAACAAGTCTTCAAATAGAATAGGTAAGGTTTCTGATAACTTAGACTAAACAAAGATTACGAAAGTTTTTAGTCTCAATCTTTGAAATCAAGGAACCCCGTCTATTTAGAAAACCTTACTTTCTCTTATGACTATACTGTGTGCCTTCTTTCATTTTATCCCCCCATATTATCATGTTGAACATGTCTTTGTCATTTGATTAAGACAAAATCAAGTTAAAGACCAGTTTCATGTTGCTTCTACGAAGTAGAGGGGACCAGATCTACATATGAATATTATTGAAGTTGTAGTTAATTTAAACTTCAATCCTTTATTAATCAGGATATTTGTCAAAGCTAATTTTTTCTTTAACCTTTGAAAATCAATCTTCATATTTGAAACTTGACATTGTCCAAACAAAATAGACATCGAATTAAAAGCACACCTAATACATCTTTTTTGTCAATACCTAATACTTGAGTGGATGAAATTGCTCCTGATGAAGGTGAAATCAAATTTTTGAACCGACTTATTCTGTTGACAAGTTAATGTTGTTACATGATTCAATTGTTTGGACTTTGGAGTAATGTTACTTTCAAATTGTAAGTGCACAGTTTTGAACAAGTTGCTAACCAATTGGAATAGTGGAATTGATTTCTTTTTTTGTTTTACCAATTCCAGGGTTGGAATTCGACTTCCAACAGTAGAAGTGAGGTTCCAAAATTTGACTGTTGAGGCAGATTCCTATGTCGGCAGCAGAGCTCTACCAACCCTACCAAATGTTGCACTGAACCTTCTTGAATCAGCTCTTGGCATTTTTGGGATTAGTACAGCTAAGAGAACAAAGCTCACAATTCTTAAGAATACCTCTGGCATTGTTAAACCATCAAGGTACCACAACCAAGTTGTTACATATATATATAGTGTGATTGGGATAATCTTGAACAAAAAAAAAAAAAAATTGTAGCCTAGTTGATCTTCTTATATGGATTTTTGTTTTATGGTTCTGCACAGGATGGCCCTTCTACTAGGACCCCCATCTTCAGGGAAAACGACCCTTTTGTTGGCATTGGCTGGAAAATTGGACTCCGAATTGAGGGTATGCTCCAACCCCATCATTTTACTTAACAAAATTATTCTTCATACATAATAAATTAATAATGATGTTGATAAAGAATAATGATAAATGATGAATGATAATAATGATGTACAAGAGTTAATTATAATAAATGATTGGTTTTGATGAAACAGGTAAAAGGAGAAATCACATACAATGGACATAAACTTAATGAGTTTGAGCCTAGAAAAACTTCAGCCTACATTAGCCAAAATGATGTTCATGTTGGAGAAATGACTGTAAAAGAAACATTGGATTTCTCAGCTAGATGTCAAGGAGTTGGGACTCGATACGGTAATTTAATCAACATTTTCTTTTTAACCCTTTTTTTAAATTTTTTTTCCCATTTAAGTAGTTTATTAACATTTTTATCTTGGTCTTAAAATAATGTAATTATAGACCTATTAACCGAGCTTGCTAGAAGGGAGAAGGAAGCCGGCATATTCCCAGAGGCAGATGTTGACCTTTTCATGAAGGTATATTTTCATTAATTTCCCAAATATAAATAATACTTAATGGACTAACTAATAGAGTAATAGTCAATAATTATGTCAATTTGTTAATCTATGGAATTCTTGCATTTTAGGCAACTTCTATGGAAGGGACAGAAAGCAGTCTCATTACCGACTACACGCTCAAAGTAAGTCATTTCTTCTTTCAACAATTTCTGTTTCGCGTAGAAAAAAGAGAGGCAGAGTTAGTAAGATAGCTATGTTCTCAAAACTTTTCCACGTTTACCCCACAAAAATAGTTTTCCTTGCCAAAAATTTCTACTCTTCCTACCCCGCAATGTTGACTGATGTCAACGTATTTTTTGGCCAAGTATGTCCCCGTTGGAGCATCATGTGGACTACCATAACTGCCCCCATACTTTAGATTTTTTTTTATAATTTATAATTAACATAATTATTGCTAGTCACTATGCTTAACGGTTTGTTTTATATCCAACATTCCTAATCAATCATTCTTGTTCCTTGTCATGTGAAACAGATATTGGGGCTTGATATTTGTAAAGATACCATAGTGGGTGATGAAATGCACAGAGGGGTATCCGGTGGCCAAAAGAAGCGTGTCACTACAGGTTAGAAGGACTAAGATGTCCAATTATTTTTATCAGAGATTACATAGCTCCAAATTATAAAACAAATCTAAGGTTATCTCCTGCTCTGATATTTTAAAGTCCAACACTGTTTGATGAAGCTTAATTTAATTATGCATTGGAAGGCGGCTACAAGTTGCATATAAAGATACACTCAACCAGACAATTTTTTTTAAGATTAAGAGAACGTGGCCACTTGGACTTTTGTCACCCATACTCTTTTGTTTGACTTATTCTTTCTCCTTCACCAGCCACCTATTTTGTCCAAGAAATTTGTTAAATGAGATATTTTTATGAATTTTATCTTTTTATTATGAGTTTAGCGTGTGTGTGTGTATATATATATATATAAGTGAAATAATTTTATATTATAATTTAATTATAAATTATTATTTGAATTATTTTAAGATAATTATTTTAAAAATTAATAAATTTATCATATATATATATATATAATGAATTTTAATAAAATAATTGTGTACACTATCAATATATAATTTTTTTCTTGTACTGAATATTTATTTTTAATAGTAATTTATTTTAAAACTATTTAAAATATTTTTAATTAATTAAAAATATACTAAAGTTAAACTCTTTTTTCTTATTCATAGTATTCGTTGTATACTTGTATATATCTAGAGCTACGTATACCCAACTTAGATTATGACAATCCAAGGATCAAATGAATAATTATCCAAATTATAATGATTTCTTACAATGAAATGGTTTTGATTTTTATACAGGAGAGATGATTGTTGGGCCCACAAAAACACTATTCATGGATGAAATTTCAACGGGTCTGGATAGTTCAACAACATATCAGATTGTGAAGTGCTTGCAGCAGATTGTGCACCTTAATGAAGGAACTATCTTAATGTCCCTTCTCCAACCTGCTCCTGAGACCTTCAATCTCTTTGATGACATCATCCTCATATCAGAGGGCCAGATTGTGTATCAAGGCCCACGTGAGCACATTGTGGAATTCTTTGAATCCTGTGGGTTCCGCTGTCCCGAAAGAAAGGGAACCGCTGATTTCTTGCAAGAGGTGTGTGATCATCATAACAACCACCTTATTTTATCATGCACCTCCACGTACCTTATCCAACTTTACATAACTTATGTTTCTACCTTAGTAAAGACCACATAACTTATGCACTCTTAACTTAAAGGCCACATTTCAATCATGGAAACTTTTTTTCTTCTTCTGAGAAATAAAAACTTATTTAAGGCAAGCTGAATTCTACGAGCTTGTGCCATTAATGAATCAGAAATCATATTAAATGACTTTTAATTAATAATTTCATAACAGTTAATAATTTTATCATACCTTAATCATTTCTGATTTGAATTTGGATTATAGTATAATTTGAATATATAAACTATTTTATCATTCTATAACTTTTTAAAATAAGTGTATATTTAGTTTTCAGATTTTAAAAAATATTTTTGAAGCAAAAGTAATTTTATTAAAGGATCAAAATTTTTACTTTGATTTTTATTTTATTTTTATTCGTTAAATTTATATTTAAACATACATATAATATTTTTAATTTCAATTTAAACATATACTCTCATGATGTTATTTTAAAAGAAGAAAGAGTAAGGGGAATTAGAATTACAATATTACTTTGAAATTTGAACAGGTGACCTCAAGGAAGGACCAAGAGCAGTATTGGGCAGACAAAAACATGCCATACCGTTATGTTACAGTGACGGAATTTGCAAACAAGTTCAAGAGATTCCATGTTGGAATAAGGCTTGAGAGCGAGTTGTCTCTGCCATTTGACAAGACAAGTGCACACAAAGCAGCTCTTGTATATAGTAAAAACTCTGTGCCAACAATGGACCTTTTCAAAGCATGTTGGGACAAGGAGTGGCTTCTGATCAAGAGGAACTCCTTCGTCTACATATTCAAGACAGCCCAAATAATCTTAATTGCCTTCATAGCCGCGACACTGTTCTTGAGGACTGAAATGCACCGGAAAAATGAAGATGATGCTGCACTCTACATTGGTGCAATTTTGTTCACCATGATCATGAACATGTTCAATGGTTTTGCTGAGCTAGCACTCACAATTGGAAGGCTTCCCGTGTTTTACAAGCACAGAGACCACCTTTTCCACCCTGCTTGGACTTACACCCTCCCCAATTTCTTGTTGCGTATTCCCATTTCTGTGTTTGAGTCCCTTGTTTGGGTTGGTGTCACCTACTACATCATAGGATTTGCTCCTGATGCCAGCAGGTAAACTCCAATACTTTTCTTTTTCCTTTTTCACAATTTGCATGTACATTTTAATTTGCATGTGTCTCACATCTATCTACCAACCTAACAAGTTTAGTTCATTAAGTTGAGATGGGCTTATGTAATATCATTGCTACTTCCTCTGTTCCTATTTATAAGACTCAAGTTTAAAATGATATTTGTTCCTTTTTATAAGACTCGATCTATAATATCATGTTATGTTGAGATGTATTTATGATTACTAAGTGAGCCTTTTTCTTGCCTATTCCAATTTTTAGGTTCTTCAAGCAATTGTTGTTGGTGTTTCTGATCCAACAAATGGCAGCTGGGATGTTTAGGGTCATTTCTGGAGTGTGCAGGACAATGATTATAGCTAACACTGGTGGAGCCCTCATGCTCCTTCTTGTTTTCCTACTTGGAGGCTTCATCCTTCCCAAACGTGAGTGACAAATCCAAACTTTTTTAAGCAAAAGCATTCGGAAAATTGACTTCAAACTTAAATTTGTTCAAAGAATGTGCTCACATAGATGCTCAATGGTTATAGGTGAAATTCCTGATTGGTGGGTGTGGGCTTACTGGGTGTCACCATTGACATACGGCTTTAATGCCTTGTCTGTGAATGAAATGTTAGCTCCAAGGTGGATGCATCCACAGGTAATTAATCGCAGAAGCTTTTAATTGGAAAAATGAAAAGGAGTATAATTCACTAAGGAAAAAACTTGTTAGTTTCTAACTTGAACCATGCCTTTGACTGCAGACTTCTTCTGATAAAAATACCACATTGGGTCTATCAGTACTACGGAACTTTGATGTTTATGCTAAAAAAGATTGGTACTGGATTGGAGCTGCTGCTCTTCTTGGTTTCACAGTTCTGTACAACGTTCTCTTCACCCTTGCGCTTATGTACCTTAACCGTAAGAGCTCTTACATCTTGATCAATCTTTCAAGTGACTTCTTTCATTTTCTATCTTACTAAAGCTTAATTTTCTCTATTCTTGTTTGGTGCATTAGCTCTTGGAAAGAAACAAGCAATTATTTCTGAGGAAGATGCAAGTGAAATGGAGTCTGGAGGAGACGCCAATGAAGAACCCAGACTTGTAAGGCCCCCATCAAACAGAGAATCAATGCTTCGATCATTATCTACTGCTGATGGAAACAATTCAAGTAAGTGTTAAAGCATACAATATTTTTTTTATAGGCAAATGGTAATTGTTAGTTTCTTAGTTTTTATATGGTTTGACTAAAAATATGTTCTTATTGATGTAATGTGGGTTGGTGCTATGTGAATCATTCCAGGAGAAGTGGCAATGCAGCGAATGGGTAGCCAAGCTACCAGTGGATTAAGAAAAGTTGACTCGGCAAACGATTCAGCTACCGGAGTTGCCCCCAAAAAAGGAATGATTTTACCTTTCCAACCACTTGCAATGTCCTTTGACACTGTTAATTACTACGTCGACATGCCTGCAGTAAGGATCCAATGACTTGTTTAGTATAATTTCATAATCTACATCATTAACAATCCATGTCGTACCTACAAAGGAAGTTCTAACTCTGATAACTTTCACAGGAAATGAGAGATCAAGGAGTGACAGAAGATAGGCTACAACTGCTTAGGGGAGTAACTAGTTCCTTTAGGCCTGGAGTCCTAACTGCACTAATGGGAGTTAGTGGAGCTGGGAAGACAACTTTAATGGATGTTTTAGCAGGAAGAAAGACGGGTGGCTACATTGAAGGAGATATTAGAATCTCTGGGTTCCCTAAGAACCAAGAAACCTTTGCAAGAGTCTCTGGTTACTGTGAACAAACGGATATTCATTCACCCCAAGTTACTATTAGAGAATCTTTGCTTTACTCAGCCTTCCTCCGGTTACCAAAAGAAGTTAGCAAGGAGGAAAAAATAGTTAGTACTCAGCACTAGTATATCTTTTGATTCTTCTCTTAATAAGGGTTCATAGAAAAGGTGAACTAACAAATTTCAATTATTTTTACTATTTTTTCAGCAATTTGTGGACCAAGTGATGGATTTGGTAGAGTTAGATAATCTCAAGGATGCTATAGTGGGGCTTCCAGGAGTTACAGGGTTGTCAACTGAACAACGAAAGAGGCTGACCATCGCTGTTGAGCTTGTTGCTAATCCTTCAATCATTTTCATGGATGAACCCACTTCTGGTCTTGATGCAAGAGCAGCAGCTATTGTTATGAGGACTGTGAGAAACACTGTGGACACTGGAAGAACAGTTGTCTGCACAATTCACCAGCCTAGCATTGATATCTTTGAAGCCTTTGATGAGGTATCAACCAACCCACAAACCATTTGTTGTGTATTTCTTTTCTTTGTATCTCCTATCCTCTTTGATGCTTAATGAAATATTCTTTTTTCACCAGCTTTTGTTGATGAAAAGGGGAGGGCAAGTGATCTACTCAGGACCATTAGGCCGCAATTCCCACAAGATTATAGAATACTTTGAGGTATTACAACAAACTGATTATATTTATTTGATCATGTACTTTAACATAGAGTTTAGTATCAAGTTTCATCCCATGTCCTTGGTCACAGGCAATTCCAGGGGTCCCAAAAATTAAAGAGATGTACAACCCAGCAACATGGATGCTAGAAGTGAGTTCTGTAGCAGCTGAAGTTCGTCTTGGAATGGACTTTGCTGAATACTACAAAACATCATCTTTATTTCAGTAAGTCAACTAACAATTAGAATGCCTACATTGTTAAATGGGTTTGCATGATTTTGTTGGTTTGAGCTAACACGTATGCTTATCAAACAGGCGAAACAAAGCTCTTGTAAAGGAGTTAAGCACACCCCCGCCTGGAGCTACTGATTTGTATTTCCCCACTAAGTATTCTCAATCCACATTGGGGCAATTTAAATCCTGTTTTTGGAAGCAGTGGCTGACATACTGGAGGAGTCCAGATTATAATCTTGTCAGATATTTTTTCACCTTGGCTTGTGCCCTCATGATAGGGACAGTATTTTGGAGAATTGGCAAAAACAGGTAAGAGTTGCTTCCTGTGATTAAATCTATCTCTATTCAATCATCATTTTTAAATTTTAGCTAATTTCTCTCTTGTTATTCTTGTTTAGGGAGAGCTCAGCTGACCTGACTATGATTATAGGAGCAATGTATGCTGCTGTTATTTTTGTTGGGATTAACAATTGTCAAACTGTTCAACCAATTGTAGCCGTTGAAAGAACCGTGTTCTATCGAGAAAGAGCTGCTGGAATGTATGCTCCTTTGCCTTATGCCTTAGCACAGGTAAGTGGATTGATTTACTTCAAAGAACAATTTTATTTTTTAGTATTCGTTGCTTGTTATGAGGCCATTGCCTTGTTACGTTATCCTTATGCCAATGCATTTTTAATTGCAGGTCTTTTGCGAAATACCATATGTGTTTTTCCAAACTGTTTATTACTCACTCATAGTGTACGCTATGGTGAGCTTTGAATGGAAAGTGGAGAAGTTCTTTTGGTTCTTCTTTGTCAGCTTTTTCTCTTTCTTGTACTTCACATATTATGGAATGATGACTGTGTCCATCACACCAAACCACCAAGTGGCATCAATCTTTGCAGCAGCATTCTATGGACTCTTTAATCTCTTCTCTGGTTTCTTTATCCCAAGACCGGTGAGTACCATTCTAGTTTCGTTATTTTATTGAAACAAGCATATCTTACATAATCTTTACTAAAAACTCTTCTACCAACTTTGGCTTTTCAGAAAATTCCTAAATGGTGGGTGTGGTATTACTGGATTTGTCCAGTGGCATGGACAGTGTATGGATTAATTGTCTCTCAATATAGAGATATAGAGGACCCACTTTTTGTGCCTGGGAGTACTACTCAAAATTTCACTGTCAAAGGATATATTGAAGACCACTACGGGTTCAAATCCGACTTCATGGGTCCAGTTGCTGCAGTTTTGGTAGCTTTCACTGTCTTCTTTGCCTTTGTATTTTCCTTCTGCATCAAGGCACTGAACTTCCAAACAAGATAAAAGAACTTCATCAATGTTGGAAGTACAAGTTATACTATGGCATGTTGTAACGGTCTAAATGACCTGTGTATGTAAATAACTGAGGCTGGAGTCAATGCTCAAGATTTATTACGCAACATTATATGCTTAATAGATGACCACGATAGTTTTGCTAGCAAAGGGTTCTTCAGCAAGTGTAAATCCATATCAATTGTACTGTTATTAGTTTGGTTTGCTACCTAGAAGTTAGATGTTTCTTATGGTCTATTCTTGCAACAATATTGTTTGTTATAAATAGCAGCTTATTCTTTTACATTAACTTTCTATTAAGATAGTCTATTTGTTTTCCTATTGCATCTTTTCTCTGATTAACCTTTTAATTTTCATAAAATGAGTTTTATTTATGAGACAAATGTGGTTGTGTAATGTTGTAGGTTTTGATGATGTCAAAAAGCAAATGATAGACATGCGAAAGCAAAATAATATGAAAAATCTTAAACACAAATAAGTTAAGCAATTAGAAGATTCAAGACTTGGGTTAAATTGTTAAAAGGTTTTTTCCACTAGCATATTTGATCATTTGATTAATTTAAATCAAGTCTTCAAGTTTATTTTAAAAGCATTAAAGTTGTTTTCCAAGTTCTGGAATCAATGTAATCGATTACCAAATCATGTAATTGATTACTGGAAGCAACAATATAAAAGTTTTTTTAAAATATTTGAAATTCGATATTCGATATGTGAAATTTGAAATTGAAGCAAAAAGCATGTTTTGAAGAGTACATCTTTTGGGAACAACCCCTAATGGTTTACCTAAATTTTGCCTATAAATATTCATCATTTTAACACGTTTAAACTACATGAGAAACTTTTGAAAAGATCTTGTTAACAATCATTCTCAATCATCAAGTTTTTGATTAAAAAAACATGGCCAAATACACTTATTATTGAGAAACCTTCTAGTACTTCAATTTGTAATATTTCCTTTAAACAAGAGAGTGAGTTCTTATATTCTTTGTTTAAACTTTTGAAAAGGACTAGACATCCTTTGTAAGAACAAGAGTGTGATATCTCTTGATTCTTGATAGACTCAAACATCAAAAGTGAGGGATCCCAAGATGTAAGAGTGCTCTGTTGTTGCAAAATATTTGAAAGATAGTAAAACTCGCAAGTGAGTTGTTTGGGACTGAACATAGGCACAAAAAGTGATCAAACAAATATAAATCGAGTTTGCAATTCTCTCTTCCCTTATTTTTTTTACTTTTATTGTAAATTTATTGTATTCATTTATATTGGTAAGGATCTTAATTACTTATTTTTCTCTTTTTAATCAAGATTTTGATACATGATCATATTTATCATATAAAAAGGAATTAAAGTGTATTTATAAAGAAAAAATTTATAAACTCAATTCACTCCTCCTCTTCAGTTCATTAAGGACACTTGAGTAATAACAAACCAATGCTCTATTAAATAATGGAGCCAAATGTTGTTCTTGGTATTATTGGGTTTGCCTAATAGCATAAACGATCAATGGACTAACAATCTCACACATAGGGACTTGATCAATGGACTTGGGATTGACATTTATATCCTGCACTCTCACTATTGCATAGAACACCTCCCATTGCATTTTGAAAAACCCATTTCAGAATGTAAATTTTCATTCCAAAATGGACTTTCTAAAATCCAATAGGAGGTGCAGAATGTAATAATGGAGGTGCTAAATACAATAACCCTTGTTATTGGGTAGTGCATATAACATAATTTTGGGTATACAATCCAACCTTGGGTATTGTTTCCTACACCAGGCAAATTTTTAATACACCCAACATAAATAGTGTATTTTCGAAAATATCTTTCGCATTATTACGGGCATCATATACCTATCCGTATAATCCATACAGATTGCTCAATCCGTATGAAAGTTACGAATTCTGTAACCTTCATACGGATTGTCGAATCCATAAGCCTTACGGATTCGTCAATCCGTATATTTTTTTTTACGGATCAGGCAATCCATGTGTTTTTTTTTTCTTTTACAGATTGGGCAATTCGTAAGTATTTTTTTTTCCGTATGTGTTTTTTTTACGGATTGAGCAATCTGTAAGTTTTGTTTTTGTTTTTTTTCGTAAAGTTAAAATATATTTTACGAAATAATTTAAAATAATGGCACATGCAGGTCTCAAACTTACAACCGTGACATTCTAACCAACTGAATTAATAGACAAATTATGTTAAAAAAATAATTAATGTTAATACATATAACACTGAATTTTTTACATACTGGATGTATTGGAAATTTACCATATATAGGAAGCATTTCCCTCCAACTTTCATTGTGCGTAGTGCTGGAGTCCTAGTTGACTCTACTCTTCTCTGCCTAAACTTTCAGAAAAGATGAACAGAGACTTGTGGCGACGACCAACAGACCCAAAACAGATTCCACAATTTGGAGAATTCTCAAATGAGCAATGTTAGCTTTTTCTTTTTTTTTTTATAAAGAAAATGTACCATTACATTTACATCATTATACATGCCTAGTAGCCTGGTCTGTTTATGGACTGATCACGTCTAAATCTGCTAAGGTTGAGGACAAAATCAATGATAAATGGTGTGAAGTCAACTTCAAGCATCAAGTAGTAATGGAAAACCAACTAGGGAATGGCCTAACTTTTATTTGGCTAACTCCAACAATATTGGTCACTTTTGCAGCCTTGTCCCCTCAAATGTTTGCAGTCCGCATCAAAATTTTATTTTCAACAAATTTAGTGAACCGTATGTGATCCAACTCTTCACAACTAGAAAGTACACATAATACAATATCCTCTTCACACAACAATACAGAATCAAGGATTGTTGCGTCTTGTAAAGAACATTTTTTTAATCGGATAATTTGTTAATTTTGCTAATATAGGGGATTAAACTCACGACATTTTCCTCTTTCTTTTTTCTTTAACCATGAAACTCATCTTATATCTCCATCTTATAAAGAACATAATATATGACATATGAAGCGTACTTCCTTTTTTTTAGGAGGATCGCAACTATGGAAAATGGAAAACATTTTCTTATGATAATGACTTAAAGAAACTCATCTGCCTCGGATAAGAGACTCGTTGAGTTATAGTCATATTAGCCTTATTGGGATTATAGAAAAATGTAAAAATAGTTGAGCATTTGAGCATGTGAAATGAGTACATTTTCCACTAGAGTAGTAGAGACTTGAGACAATTCCACCTTGGCTCACACCAAAATTAGGGAAGAACGTGCATGAGGAATGAATATAATTAATATTATTTTAAGAGAACAAAAAGTTATGCACGGTATACAGTCATCAAATCATAATATATTATGTATGATAAATTTGTTATATTTTAAAATAATTATTTTAAAATAATTTAAAATGGTGATTTGTAATTAAATGATAATATAAAATGATTTTGTATTATTGATGCATAAATATTAAACTCTTATTTTAATTAATTAGTTAAGCTTGGACCAGGTTGAAACTTGAGCGTAGCTGATACAACGTAATATCAACCGCACCCCACTTTTTTCTTTTGATTTGTCTTTCACAAAAGGTATATGGTTTAATACGTGGTGTGGAAAAGGAAACGATAAACCAGATTACAGACAAAGCAGACATAATATAATACTCCATCTCAAAGTTTATCAGATCTATATATGTTTTAAAACTGATTTTTTTTTTTAAGTTGGAAGAAACATCCTAACTCTTTTTTGCAAGATGTAATTGACTAAAGAAAAACAAACCGCAAATGAAAATAGGGAAAACACTGTTTTGTGTAAGAGAAATAACAATATAATTAATGCTAACTCTATAAAATCAATGTAATTCTCCCTATTAGCTCGTACAATTAATGCTTACAGCTCATACAGTTGTAAGTGATTATCAAATGTTTATCTCTTTTTTTTTATAAGCTCAAAGTATGTTAATCTTAAAAAAAGATCATTTTTATATTTTAAAATATATCCCATTTTAAATTATAATCTGTCTTTGTAAGGCGCAATTAACTTTAGAGAAAAAAAATATCTTGGTCGTTAATAAAAATTAATAAAAAATATATTTTAATAAATTTATAATTTTATATAGTATAATATTAATTTGGTATATTTATCCATGATAGATTCATCATTTTTTTATTTCCTAAATCACATGGTGACCTTATTACAATGACCAATGTTATGATGACCAACCTACCATGGGGACACAACTCCTTAGCACCACTTAAAAGGACCTCTCTGTGTGGTCTCAATCAGTGAGCAAGTGTGGAGTTCGAGCTTTCTACTTTACAAGGAAACTAATATTATTGCCATATTAAATTCGAAAATTACTAAAATATTTATAGTTATATTATTTATTTAGTACTTTTTCTGTCATGCTCTCCATGTATGTATCAATTATTTTATTATTATACTATCTATTAATTATTTTATTCTATTATATAAATATAATTTTCCAAATTTTTCATCGATGGAAAAAATTGGTTATTAAATTTTTAGTTATTTCATTTTTTTAGTATTAAATTTTATATAAAACTAAGTGTGTGATTTGCACGTGCGTGTGTGTAATATTAAATATTTTTTTTAAAAAATAGTGTCACTATATTAGTTAAATATTTTTTTACTAAAATGGCATTTTCTAAAATATAAAACCTTCCTCAAATTAGTCTTTTCTTACAAACTACTAATTTTTATAAATTTTAATTTTTGCCACATTTAAAAAAATGTTGAATAAAAAATTTAAACATGACAAAAAATATTTTATAAATTGAAGGTCAACTTGGCAAACAATCAAGCACCATATTCACAGGCATGTTCCAAAGACAGTGGTTAAAGCATAAAAGAATGTCTTTTGGGGTCGAAAAAAACAAATGGGCAAAACAACAGGTTGAGGTTTTGTAACTTTGTTAATTAGAAGCCAGCACTAGCATCACCCTTGAAAGTTCCCCTAATGACTAATCCTTATTTGGAAGGTGCTGCTATTGTATATCCACTCTCTTGTTATATACAACATGGGAGATACACGACAAGATGAAGATGCAAGAGATTCCCAAAACTCAGGACAATTTTTTGTTCTCACTCACACCCAACCTTATGACAGCTACAGAATCTCTTTAATTGAGTCTTTACGTGGTTCTGCGAAAAAGACACTATTCTATGTAAATCTCAAAGACATCATAGTACTTCTTCACTTGTAGTGCTACTTTTTAACAAAAATAAAATAAAATTAATTTCTTGATCTTTGTCCTAAAAAACAATAAGTAAAACTGTTATCAAAATCTAATAAAACGTTAACCATTTTTCTCCTTTTAAATTAAAATGGTGTATTATTCCAGAGCCTAAAATTTGCAGTTAAATTAATTAAATAAAATATAATAATGACTTGATATTTTAATAATTAATAATATAATATATATTTTTAGTTTAATTTTTTTTACACCATCAAGTAATTAGAAATTATAAATGGTATGATCTTTAAAATGATTGTTATAAAAAAATAACTAACTTGATATATATGTAATTGAACTACAATATAAAAGTTATTTTCACAATCAATGCATAAAGTATTTTTTTCATATGTTTTTAGAGTTTAATTTGTATATATGGTTAATGTAAAAACCCTTTTTTTTAAGGAAAAACTTTTACAAAATCAATTGGAAATTGTATAATTTTTAAAATATTTTTATTATAAAATTCAAAAAAATTATGATATATAATTACTTGTAATTGAGTTAAACAACGTAAAGTGCTTTATAATATAAGTACATAACTATTTTTATATTTTTTTTATAGTTACTAAATTAAAACTTTTATTTAATAATTGTAACAGAAAAAACATACATATGAAAATGTAATAATATCATTAAACATGTAGTTGTATTATTCATGATTTACCTTCATTCTCTCCTCTCCGGGCACTATCCATCTCAAAAACAGAGGAAGAGAAAAGAAAGGATGGCATATTAGCATCTCCTGAAGACTCTCTTCTCTCCCTACCGCAACTCTCTCTCTGTCACACACTTGTTTCATCATCATGTTCTCCTCCAATATATACTCCTTCATGGTAAACTATAACACTTCTCATTCCACATTCCACATTCCACATTCAACATTCACCAAAACCAACTCCACTATTCCTTTCTTTATCTTGGCATTCATATTATCATCTCATTTTCCCGTTTTTGGTGTCAACTTTGTGCACAGTGCAAGTCAGGCATAGGTGGGTGGTCTCCGTGCAGCAACTTGTCTGCTTCACAGAGGAAGCGTTTGGTTTCTTCTTCAAGAGTCACGCGTTGTGCTCCAACCAATAGCAAAAGCCACGGCGGCGTTGTCATGGAGAATGAGACAAATGGCGCTTCCACGGTGGACGACTTCGACGTCAACCCCATCCCCGGCGGCGGCGTTAGGGATGTGTACGGCGAGGATAAGGCCCCTGAGGATCAGTTTGTGACTCCCTGGAGTATCTCTGTTGCTAGGTGAGTCAGTGAAACTTGTTGTCCTCATCTTCCATTTTCTTATTTGTGTTTGTGATGAATGAATGAATATTTTTATTTTATTGGCAAATGTTAATTGTTAGTTTTTTTGTTTGAATGAATTGGACTCTGTTGTTTTTTTAGTGGATATTCTTTGTTGAGAGATCCACACTACAACAAAGGACTGGCCTTCACTGAAAAAGAGAGGGATGCTCACTATTTGCGTGGCCTTCTTCCCCCATCAGTTATTTCTCAGGAAACTCAGGTATATCATCTCACTCTATAACTTGTTCCTAATAATATTCCTTTTTCTAATAAAAAAGGTTAAACTATTCATCCGGTCTCTGTAATTGTTTTTATTTTAAGTTTTAGTCCTTTTACAAAAAAAATCCCGTAAGTTTTAGTCTTTATATATGCAACCACCAAGCATGTGGATTAACTGGTGGGATTGTTCCAGCTTAACCAGAGGTTTTGCATTCGAGTTCTGAGTATGCAGTTGTGTTAAATACTTAAAAGAAGAATTTTGTTGGCCATAGTGATCCTACCCAGTTCGAACATAATTGCCACCGGTGGAGGATACCTGTTGTTTAGATAAAAAAAATCTTTATATATAAAAGTTAAGTTTTGGTCCTTAGAGATAACTTTATGGTAGTATGAAACTGCTACAAAAATTTTCTGAAGGTGATAAACTGCAACAAAAAACTGTATAGGAATTAAAGCTTATGGTTTTCTTGTATGGGAACTAAAACTTAAAATGAAGAGAACATAGTGAATAAGTGAACAGTTTAACCTTAATAAAAGAATTGTTGAAGTTGTGTATGACTGTGAGGCTGCTCTACATTGACTGATAGTTATTGATGCCTCATTTGTTCAGGTGACCAAAATGATCCGACATATACGCCAGTATGAAGTTCCATTGCACAAGTACATAGCAATGATGGATCTTCAGGTGCCCTTGAGAACAATCCCGTTTTCTTATTTTTTAAGAGAATTATATATTTAATATTGTTTTCAGTTTGTTTCTCCATTTTACTTTTACTTTGGCAGACACGGTACATGTTATGATGTTAATAAAACACAAGTAGAAAACGTCAATCGAAAAAGGAAACGTTTATAAAAAAAATTCAATACAAGCTTTTAGGAACATTTAATAGGGTGCATTACATGTTCTTTAAGCATCGTCCTTATGGCACTCCTTAGTGTGTGTTTGCTTTGGAGCATTGTTGCATTCCAATGTATGTTGAACGCCAATCCTCCTTTCATTGGATTGGCATTCAACGGCAATCAGCGCCATTCCAAACACACCATTAATTGTCGGCCACACCCTTTTGCTTATACCATGGAACTGAAATATTTGTAGAATGCAGTATCACAAAATTGCAAGTGCATAAGATAAGCTGTGAATAGTGACTCCAAAACATTTTCATAGAAATCTCTGAAGATTTGTATGTTTCCATAAATTTGCACTTGTCTGCGCATTTGTACTGTTTTTGTCATGATTTCTGCTTTGAACTTGGAATCTTATCTTTACCATGAAATCATGTCTTTGGAGAACTTTATTTGCAAATTTTGGGAGTGGATTGTAATGTTTTCCATTCGTTATTTACTGGGTAGCAGGAGACGAATGAAAGGCTGTTTTACAAGCTTCTACTTGATCATGTTGAGGAGTTACTCCCAGTTGTGTATACTCCAACTGTTGGCGAAGCTTGTCAGAAATATGGGAGCATCTTCGTGCATCCTCAGGGTCTTTATATAAGCTTGAAGGAGAAGTAAGTTTGAGTTCTTTTCCTTGTAACCTTTTAGTTGAATGTATTGTGTCTATTATTTTTCTTAAATTAATTATTCCACTTTCACTTGGATGTGGTTTAAAGAGGGAGGATTCTTGAAGTACTAAGGAATTGGCCTGAGAAGAACATTCAAGTCATTGTTGTAACTGATGGAGAGCGAATTCTGGGTCTTGGGGATCTAGGCTGTCAGGTGATTTTATCATACTTGTTCACGTAAAAAAATTTACGATGTTTATGTTGTATGATCTAATACTGTAGTCTCTCCTTTGCAACTGTATTATCAGGGGATGGGAATACCAGTAGGAAAACTTTCTTTATATTCAGCACTTGGCGGAGTTCGTCCTTCTGCTGTAAGTATTTTCTGTCAACTATGCCTGTCACAAACTTCTTGTGATATGTTACTTTGTTTTAAGATGCTACTGAAATTTGAGCTGAAGATTTTAGCCCTCAATATATTGAATAGGTTAAAATAATGCAAGGAAAAAAAAAACAAAAAAGAAAGGAAATTGTCTGAGAGATTCCTATATTTGGTGCCTAGTTAGGTCCTTACCTCTTTGGAAGAAAAAAAAAACTTGATTTCAACAATGGGCAACATTTCAATTTGCAGTGATTGTTATGATTTTTATACAGAAAAGTAATGTTCTAATTTAAAGTTAGCTTGATGAGTAGCATTCAATTTTGGAAGTTTATGAGGAGTGGCTCCTATGTTCTAAAAAATTGTATGTGGCTTCCACTTCTTATTACAATTGTATCATTATATTATCAACCTGTTTCAGTGCTTGCCTATTACCATCGATGTGGGTACAAACAATCAGAAGTTGTTGGATGATGAATTATATTTTGGGCTCAGGCATAAACGGGCAACTGGGCAGGTTGGTTCATAATTTGTTTTATTTACTTGGCCTCATTTTTAGCTTCAGCCATCCTGTCATCTTATATATACCATAATAATAAATATGCTTCTACTTTTTCGGTTTCCAGGAATACACTGAACTTCTGCATGAATTTATGAATGCAGTCAAGCAAAATTATGGTGAAAGAATCCTCGTTCAGGTACTAAGCAGTATGCAAAGACATCATTTCTTGCCTTATTGGACAGAAAGTGCAACGCTTGCTAATTTCAATTTCCTGTTTTCTGAATCTGTTTTGCCATATTTTAGTTTGAAGACTTTGCAAACCACAATGCTTTTGATCTACTTGAAAAATATAGGTCAACACATCTTGTCTTTAATGATGATATTCAGGTAAGTAAAGTATTGCATGTTTTCAATAATGAATTTGGATAGTTTGGTAACCCATAATTATCTCTTATATCTTATCCACTTTGTTTCAGGGAACAGCATCAGTGGTCCTTGCAGGACTAGTTGCAGCTCTAAAATTGGTTGGGGGAGACTTATCTGATCACAGATTCTTATTCCTTGGTGCTGGAGAGGTAAGTTACTACCATTCTAAGATCATGTGTCCTTCTTCATTGTTTCTTGGAGATAGGAAAGTTTAAACATTTCCTGTCAGAGTAAAAAGGTGTTAAAAAAGAGTGTTGAACATTATCCGATCACTTTGAATGGTTCACTTACATTTCCTTAAAACTAACTAGTATATCATGCATGTCCTTGTGGATGAATTGTATGGTTTGTGGTTGCAGGCTGGCACTGGAATAGCAGAACTCATAGCACTTGAAACATCAAAACGGGTTAGATTTATGATGTGTGAGCATTGCATGAATGATTTAGATTTATCAAGAAACTAACTATGGTTTTTACAGACAAATGTCCCCCTAGATGAAGTGCGCAAGAACATTTGGTTGGTGGACTCAAAGGTAGTACTGAAATCCAATTTAGTTCCTTCCTATAGAGAGTAAATTGCTTCTTTTCCATTCTATTAATCTTTTGTTCCTAATTTGGCAGGGTTTGATTGTGAGCTCCCGTAAAGAATCACTTCAACATTTTAAGAAGCCATGGGCTCATGAACATGAACCTGTTAAGGAACTTGTAGATGCTGTTAAGGTATGATCCCGCCTCTCTCTCGCTCTCCCACCCAGCGAGAACACTAGTTTCAAATGTCTTACGTTTCATTGTTTTCTTCTCAGGAAATTAAGCCAACGGTGTTAATTGGAACATCAGGACAAGGGAGAACTTTTACTAAAGATGTGATTGAAGCTATGGCTTCCATTAATGAGGTAATATGTCAATCTACAATTGCCTACCTACTATGCATTTTGATGTGCCACAGAATCTAATCCATCCATCATTTGTAATGCTTGTAGAAACCTATTATTCTTTCTCTTTCCAACCCGACATCACAGTCGGAATGCACTGCTGAAGAAGCTTATACTTGGAGCCAGGTAATATGAAAACAAAGCTACCATCTTCCTATTATAATAATTACAATATTACCTAGCTTATTTATATAATTAGATTGCTATTATTTGGCTGGAATGGATGAGTAATGACTATTATCATTTCTTCTTTTTATGTTTCTTATCCATTTGCTTTTCTATCAGGGACGTGCCATTTTTGCTAGTGGGAGCCCATTTGCCCCAGTTGAATATGATGGAAAAGTGTTTGTGCCTGGCCAGGTCTTAATGTAGTTCTTATAAATGTTAAAAATTTGTCATATCATATGAAAATGAAATTTAATTTGAATTTGTTCTTTGTTAATCAGGCTAATAATGCATACATTTTTCCTGGATTTGGTCTTGGTTTAATAATGTCTGGGACCATTCGAGTGCACGATGACCTGCTTCTGGCAGCTTGTAAGTGCATTAGAAATTCAAACATTTACTCAAATATTACGCTTGGAACATACTTTTTTTAATAATTTAAATGAAAATTTCTATTTCTTGGAACAGCTGAGGCTTTGGCTTCACAGGTGACCCAGGAGGACTATGACAAGGGACTCATATACCCACCATTCAGCAACATTAGACAGATTTCAGCACACATTGCTGCCAATGTTGCTGCTAAGGCCTATGAGCTTGGTGAGCCTTAGTTTTCCTTTTAGTATCTAAATGAAGGCTTTTATGTTGCATGTTTCAATACTTTTTCTCCTTGAAATATTATAAATAATTTTACAACAATAATGAAATTGAGTTCACATTCTTGCTCAGGCTTGGCCACTAGCCTTCCTCAACCAAAAGATTTGGTGAAGTTTGCTGAGAGCTCTATGTATACACCACTCTATAGAGGCTACCGGTGAAGTAATAATAGACCATTTTTCAATTTTTTGGGTTTTTTTATTACAAAATGTTTTTTCTCTCTTTTCTGCCCAAGTTATTGTATTTGGTGGAATAGAAGTTACGGTGGTTGTTAATATAGGTTGATGGACTCAAGCAATATTCTGTATTTGGATATGAATTTCATGTGACAGTAATTTAAATTAGAAAATGAAGCATTTGTAAGCATCCACAAGCATAAATACAATAATATAGAGTGTGGATCCAAAAAGAAAATGTATACTATTATGCATGCTACTTTTCCTTTCAATTATTCATTATAATCATTTAGATTCTGTGCACCTTGAGTGCTACATACTCCAGAAGAAAGCATCACCAAATGTAACTTGTTGACTGTTGAAGAAAACTTGTACTCCTATGTAGCACACTCTCCTGTGTGTGCATATACGAATGAGCATAGGAATCTTTGAATAAAATCAGCTGAGTCATCTAAATCCGAGCACTTCAAATTTGTTTTATAAAATCTATATCTATTATTCTTTCGGGTAGACTTAATTTAATTCATTTTATATCATTTTAGAAAGAAAAAAAAACATTTATTTTGATTATTCTTTTTCGATATTTTTACTACTTAATTGAGAAAACATAATAAAAATAATATATTTAAGGATTTTTATAGTTAGCATTTCTGTTAAATATATGTACCTTAGAAAAAAAGGAAGTTTGTTTAATAACTTTCATAATCTTTCTCAACTTAATTATGTTCCAATTGTTACGTATCTACTTGAACATTATTTTTTTGTTATAAGGGGAGAGTAACTCGCAAACATTCGGGAGTGCAGGATCAGTTACATGAGAATAAGTTTGCCTTAGCTCAATATAATAATTATGACAAAAATAGTAAAATTAAATATTTTAGATCCTCTAAAAAAAAGAGTATTTTAGATTGTGAAAAATAATTATCCTTGAAGTTGGGCCGATAGTTTGATCCTTATTACATGGGCTTTATTAACTCTTATGTCCAATCTCTTTGAACTATCCATCTCAATCACATGATCAAAAGTTAAACGAATAAAAATCCCATCACAGAGAAAGTAAAAATGGAAACAAAAAAATGGAAACAAAATATTGCATATGTAAGCACTATTAAGTGTTATCTTGAAGATTAAAAGTTGTGCATTTCAAAATTAGACTGACGACCAAAAAATTTTAGAGATTAAAATCAAATTGAACTTCAAAAAGTAGAAAGACCAAAAATATATTTGACCCATTTACATAAATATTGAATCGAATCTCCCTATACAATTTATGTTCCTTTCTAGATCAGCTTGAAACCTTAAGGATAATTTTGGTCGAGACTTGAGAGGAAGGAAGAAGAGGGAGAAGAACCACTATAAAATTTAAAATTTATGAACATCAAATTTATAGATATAAAATATTTTTGTATTAACATTAAGATAAGATTGATAAATTTAAATAATAATATTTGGAAAAAAAATTATAATGTGTTTACAATTGAATGAGTCACGTGGTACATTGAGTAAAAATCTAATGATAAAAGTATTTATGTTTAATATGAACTTTCAAATTTAATATATATAAAGATTAATCATTAAATTAATAAATTTAAAATTATGGATTTTACTTATTATTGTTGAAGAGTTGAGTATGAACAACTTATCAGCATGATAACATTAGTTACTATTGAAAACTAAAAAAATTCCAATAATTATATAGGGACCTTTAACACTTTTCCCTTCTTGATTTTCATTTCGATCATATTCTCTGTTCAACATATGCTAGCTATAGAATTTGTGATAAAGCATTAGAAATTATGTAGATCATTTGGTGTGAGATATATTATTTTAATTTAATTAATAGTTTCAAGTTTTAGTATTAAATATGTAGATATATTAAATACTCAAAAAGAAGATTTTGTATTCTATATTATTCTACCTATTTCGAGTAAGCCTGTTTCTCATGAAATTAAATTTTGTGATAAAAAAAAATTACAACTAAATAATAGTAATGTAAGATTATTATGTTTAATATGAAAATTTAAAGTCTATACATATAAATTTAATCTAAACTATTCATTATAATTGTCACTATTATAAGTTTTATATTTTAATCTCTATATAAGAAAATATTAAATTTTAAGTTGTATTTGCCGTTCAAAACTTGTTTAAACAATTGAACCTTTTACTTAATCATGTTCAGTGACAAATTCAAAACATTTTAGTTGTGGGGGTGAAACTCACATATATAAATTAGTGGGAGCAAGATTCATATTATAACTTATTTTTTAACTAAATTTTAAATTATAAAAGTAATATATAACTACACATACATGTTATACTAAGAAAAAATAAAAAATTAGTGAGAGCAATTGTCCCATCCTCCAAGAAGCAGATCCCTCCTGATCATGTTCAATTGAATTGAAAAGTATGGGAATTTTGAAACAAAAACAGACATTTAGTACTCTTTTTTTTTTGTTAATAACACCTAGCGCTTATTAATGCATAAACGTTGGTTTGGAATAATAGAAACTGAGAGGAAGGAAATGGAAAAGATTTTAAAAAATAACCATTGTCCCGTTTAGTTGATTAAAACGAAGGAACACAATCCAAAAAAGTAAATAGATCCCACTATTTTTACAATTTTCTCATTTTGTATAAAAAAAGTGGTGCTGGCAGCTTTTGTGAGATATAGTACAGAATTACCCTTATTTCTATACACACTTTTTTTATCAAAGGAATTTATGTAATTCTATATACAGATATTTTTTCTATGCGATTAAACATGAGAAAATAAAATATTATCTTTTTTCTTTCATTTTCTTTCTAACCAAACAATCTAAAAGTTATCTAATTTTCCTTTCCTTTTTATTCACATCCTTTCCAAATGAAAGTCTAAAAGTTAAGTTTTAGTCTTTAATCCTATTACAAGAGCTGCTATAAAAACATTTTTGCAGTAATAAACTGTTATAAAAAAATAAATAAAAACTGCATGAGAGTTATATTTTTTTTTCATGTAGAACCTAAAACTTAAAAAGGGGACAATCATAAAGAATAACGAATAAATGAATAATTTAACCTAACTTATAAAAACTGATCCAAAGGGTGTGGCTTGAATGATATACAAAGTCTTTGATCTTTTACACTTGGTGATATATGGTATTCTTGCAAATTATAATTTAGAGGATTCTGTTTAGAGTACGTATAATTAATTATTGAGCCTTGTTTCCCAAGCTTGATTGATTAGCTGAACTGTGCTTCATTCTGGTTTCTGAATCTCGAATTTTACCTACCTAGCATTGTTGTGTATTTTCTTTCTGCAAAAGAATAAGAACTTTATTATGACAACATAGTAGGCATATGAAGCCATGATTGTATTGACAATATCTCTCGTGTCTCTAGGACATGCTGACAACTGCATTTGAGAGTGATAGTAAGAGTACCTGATTACTTGGCAGCAGTGTTTTCTTCTTTTCACTGATTTGGCCAGTTATATATCTATCTATCGTCCTTTGTTGGCATTTGATGTTGTGTGTTGTTGGCCCCTCCTTTTTTCAAGGTTACTACGAGGATATGTCTTGTTCATCTTATCTTTTGTTGGATAAAATTTTTGGAGAACAGATCAAAAGTTACATTGTCTTTAGTGGGCATGCATGCTAGCTGCTTTCAACAATATGTTATGTCTTCCTACCAATGGATTCTGTTGTGAAGAAGATGAGCAGAATTTATGCTGCCAGAGGAGATAGAATACAACACAATACAGTCACTTTGAAAGCAACTTCTGCTAACTCTCTCCATACCCTAAAGACGTGTCACCACATTCTTGATGAGGAAAGGAAAGAATAGGTATTGCCTCTTTTCAGGTCCTTCACTTGTTGATGCTTCCACGTGGTAACCCATATCAGAAGCTTATTCTTTGACATGGCATCTCTCATATGTGGTTGAATGCAATTCGTCCATATGTCCCTTTTTTTTATGGTATCTTTTTCGTTTTTCAAGAAATTATCAAGTGGTTTGAAATTATTATGATTTCCATTAATCTTCATATCACATTTTAATTAAGTGTTATTAATTATTTTTCATAAATTAAAAAATACTTAAATGTATGTCAAATAAAAATCATGTGATAGCTTCGTATCACCTAATAATTTCTCTAATCATCAGAAATAAATAGTAGATGCAATCAATGCTTTTTGGCATAAAGATGGACATGAAGGCACTTAGACATGTTAAGTTGTTATGTTTGGTAGGTTATTAATTAAAGATAAATATTCTTTTATTTTAGCCCCTACTTTCCAGTTTAGTTTACAACATTTAAAAATAAATAAATCTCCTGATTTAAAAGTCATGAAAAATTGACATTGCTTATTATCTTTTCTCAATTCTTTAGGTTATGTTGGTAATATTGATTCTGCATGGTCGTAGTACAAACATCATCAGCATATGCTGTATAATATATTTTCTTCTCTCTCATATAGTACCCCACTCATATGGGCTTTAAATAGTTTAGACATGTATTTCTACAATTGGAGCTAATTATTGGCTGAACAAGAAAAAAAGATTAATATACCTTACTGCTAGTTCCTGTTATCTTTGTTGCTGATGCAAGTATAGGTAGGAATGATCATTGTCCACGGTGGGATCCTTATCAAGATAGGAGATAGTAATGAGAGAAAGAAAAAAAAAATTAGCCACAATCTGCCAAACTTGAAAATGACTGAGAAACCAGATTCTGATCCCTTTCCTTCCACCACTCAAAAACATTAAGCTTTTTAACTCTTTACAAGGAAACATGTGACCGCATACATTTTTTTTATCGTAAATGTCAATTGTTAATATTATTATTTTTTATTACCAAGGAATTTAAGTCCATAATCTTTTTTCCTTAGATCAGTCTTATATCTCCGATCAAACACACATGTGTGCAAGAGATCGAGAAAACAAACAATATGCTTGTTATTGAAGGGGAAGAGGGTTGAATTAGTCCTTTCAATTCAGTACTGGGGCGGAGCAATTAATAAAGAAAGAATAGAGACAGTATCTCTTCTCCAACACTTATTTCTCCTTTTAAACGTTTCGCTTTCCTGAAATTGTTGAGAGGGACATATGACGGACCACTAAGGTGCATTGCAAAAAATTCTCTCATTATGTCAATCATTGGGAATTTTTCTTTCTTAATTTGTTTCCCTCTTTTTGGTCACTTGCTGATTCCCCTCTTCATTATATTCTCTGTGCACCATACCTTGCCACAGTAACATGGTTTTGTTCTGTCCAAGTCATGCTTATTTTACATGTACAAACACAAGGCAAAACACTGTAGAAGAGAGCAAGTGGAGTACTTTGTGTAATATATATGTTGCCTCTACAATGCTTCATCACTTACCTTTATGTAGCAATGGTCCATGATCATTACATGGACAACAAGGCAAGAAAAGAAAGATTACGGAAGCACAGAAGCAACACAAAAACAAATAGTAGTTTAAATGATCGAACGCTGTTTAATTAAATTTGGGGTCGCATTTCACTGCTGCCATCGCGTTATTCAACTTGGTTATAAAGTGCAACGTGTTTCAATATTCCAATGGAAACAATAAATAATGTGGCACGTGTCCTATATAAATCCTGTGTAGAATGAAAGGAGTTGACTTTGTTCATACTGAAGAGGTCCCTTTACCTTTTCTTTTTATAGAAAATATACAAATTATTGTATATACCAGTGTCTGTATAAAGACAGATACGATTATACACTAGTATAAAAAAGCTTTTTATATCATCAATCTGTATTGGTTCTACTATATATTTGAGGAAATTGACGACATAGTATACGAGAGAGTGATACTTTTGTAATATTGACATAGATATTTATTAGATCAGTTGTTTAGAGAACTGATTCAGAAGGTTGGTTCTTTAGTGACATCTTTTTAGGACTTCAACTTTTTCCTAAGCATCTATAAGATAAAAAAATAAAATAAAATTCTCGGTAAGATAAAGTTAGTTTATGTATAAAATTAAATTTTAAAAAAATTAATATGAAAGAGTTTTTATAAATTAACATTTTTCAATAAAAGGTGAAGGTGAAGATGCATGGATAAGCATTTTGTATTGCTAGAAGGTGAAGAGGGAGATGCAAAACAAGATATAACAATCGATGGCCGCCACGAGGAAAGAGCACATAACAACCATGACAACGTACATATGTAAATGACAATATTTATAATTTATATTGTAAATGTATAACAAGTGGTTTACATTATGCGATACGGTAAGTATGCTGAATTGGGTTGATAGGTATGTTATGTATTAGAGAAGTCACTACTAGAAAAAGGGACTTTAACATCGGCAATTTAACATCGGTTATCACAAAAACCGATGTTGACGAAAACGCGGTGGCAATTTTGTAATTATGTGGACAAATTTAACATCGGTTCCCTTAAAAACACATGAAAACCGATGTTAACTAGTCTTCGTTAACATCGGTTTTCATGTGTTTTTAAGGGAACCGATGTTAGTGACTACTACTTAACATCGGTTTTCGAATGAAAACCGATGTTACTTTTGTTATTTTAAATTACTCTAGGGACCTAAATCATTTACCTTCACTTCATTGAGCGCGCTTTTCTTTTGCGAAATTCCTCAACCTCATCAGCTCTCATTCTCAGTTCGCCATTGTCGTCGTCTACCTCTGGTCGTCGTTGTTGTCGTCTACTTCGCGATTTCCAGCTCTCGGTTTCCATTGTTGAAGCTTCAGCTCACGCGCGTCCCCATCCGAGGTTAGTGTCAACGCATTTGTCTGTTTTGGTTGTTGCCCAATAATGCTTGCTGTTGTATTTTGTTGTGGCCGTTGAATGCGGTTTGGTTTTGCATTACTAATTGTCGTGTGATGTATGGGTTGAATGCGTTGTTGATGTGGTGTAACTGAAGTTGCCCACTAAGTGCTTGATCAAATGCCTAATCCAGAAGCTCTTTTGTAAACTTGTTAGCTAGTAAACTTGTTAGCTATTACATGCCTAGTAAGCTATTACATGATAAACGAATACTGTAATGTCTGGAAAAATACCTAGTAAGGTTTTCAAGAAAACTAGCTAGGGAGAATTTCTCGTGAGAACTCCTTGACTATCGATATCGAGTATTCAAGAGTAAGACAAAGTAGTATAGATTGAAGAATGAATGTTTGTTTTTTAGTATAGAATGGTGACAACAAGGATACAACTTAGAGTGAATCTTGGGCATGCTACTCAAATATTCCAATATGGCAATGTCCTAATCAATTTTAAACAATGAGTTGTTGTATTGTACCTTATACAAACGAGATCTGTTTTGTTTTTTCTACTTCAAGGGAGTAGATATTTTTTTCGTACACAAGAATAGAAAAATGACATGAAACTAGGATGCTACATTGAAATGATGAATACATTTTAGACCTCGATTAGAGGAGCTGAAGCTAACTGTTTGTTTTAGTTGAAAATCAAAAGACCCATTAAGGAAGAAAATAAAAGAAAACAAAGAAAATGTCATCCATTACACCTTTTGGAAACGCGTAACGTATGGAACTTAGAAAGTATATACACGGGATTCACATATAAATGTGTTGTGTCTATATAAAAAAATCAATATTTATCTTACATTCACTTCTTATTTGCGATATTTAAATTATTTTATATTCATATACGGCTTATGGTATATATATAATGATAAGAACATGATTGCCCCCCATTGCTTGAATCAATTTCAAGAAACCACTAAGTGCTTGTTGTGTGATAATTTCATTCCAAGTCCAACAGTTATTCTCATTCTTATTCTTATTGACCACAGTTACAGGCTCCGCATCGGGTACACCCAACCTTAGCTTGGTGATTTCAAGTCCAAGCCCTTCTTTGACCACAAGGGTACGTGTGTCAAATTAATAAAACTCTCATGAACTTTAATTTGTGTTGTGGAATAATATTGGTTTATTTTCTCTTAGGCTAGAAGAATGTTACATATAATAACTAGATTAAGATGCCACATCCCTTTCTATCCCTCTCCAGCCACTCATTGCAGCCATTGAACGCATCTTATTTGTAATTAATATCAACATCCTCCAGTTTGTGCTTGCTTCTTGTTTGATCTGAAAGCATATTGTGTTTTATTAATTAAGGGGCTCGACTAAAAGGATTCTTTGTTGTTGTCACAGGTTCACAGTTACTATTCTACCTGGGGTGTATTTATAAAGTCGTTTAATAACCAAGATGGAACAAGGTTGAGCTCATGAGCTAATTAAGCAATTAAAGTAATATATTCAAGATTTGTTAGCCTTTCAAGGTAATGGTTTGACAAAACACATTACTAATCTGAGTAATTGCATATCATTCTAGATCTTCACTTTTGAAATAAGTATACTTTTGAAATCTAACACCGTCCGATCATATGTATGCAGTTCTCATTTGGCTCTTTGCATCGTCGTCGTCCGTCCTTGTTGGAGATTGTCATTGACGAACCTCTCAGGTAATTACAAAAGTTAAGAATATTGAAATTTATAAGATAATATGTAATAAGTGCTTGTGTAACTTGTTTTGTCCTCATCCCTTTGAACCCTTGCTTTATGTAAATCACTTGCATTCCATGAACATGATCGGATAATGTTATATGCTTATTGTAGGAGAGCGATCACTTGCATTCCCGTTTCCCTCGTCACCACGAGTTTCGTTGTTGGACATTTGACACAGATCATCGTCACAGGTGTGATTTTGTTTCATATTGGCGCGTACAATTTGTCTTATGAATGTTTTAAAAATATTTTGTATGTCACGTATGCATGTTGCTTTTTCTATACAATTAATGTTCATGATGAGTGAACCTTAGTTTCCCGTTTGAGATTCATTACACTGATTCTTCCGGATAGTTTGGATTAATCATTGTATTGATTCTTGAATTGTCCGTTTGGACAGTTTGGGATGACTCAATTTTTTATAGTATATTTATATGTATAGGTTGCATTTCTTTTCCTAAATTTCATGAAAATTCGGTACAATGCATTTCACTTTGTTCTCTGGGTGCACACTTGACTGTGGTGGAACTCATGTCACCGCTTTCATGTCGTGTACTCGGAGACCAAAGTGAAATGCTGCCGAAATTTCGTGAAATTTAAGATAAGAAACGCAACCTATACATATGAATATACTATAAAAATATGTCTTCCTGAATGGGATAGGGTCACACCTTGAATGACAAAAGAGAGGTTTTCATGCATGGAATAACTTTGTGAGTATCACAGAGTTATTAGTTACATGGATCGAAGTTGGATGAATGCAAGTCGCATCACGGTTGAGTATGAGGAAGGCGTTGAACAATTCTTGCAATTTGCATCCGAAAGAAGTCGACCGGATGGGAATGAAAAATATTTATGTCCCTATATCAATTGTTTGAATGGAAGACGCCAACTACTGGACAACATACAGGAGCATCTTCTTTGCGATGGGATTAAGAAGACTTATACGACATGGATATGGCATGGTGAATTGACAAACACGCAGAGGGTCTCGCAAATTGAACCGCTTGATGTTGACATCGGAGATCGATTAGATGATATGATTCGTGATCTGGGACATGAGTCATTTAAGCAAGCACATGCCCCAATGTATGATACGTTGGAAAATGATTCGAAGAAGCCGTTGTATCCAGCGTGCAAAGAGTCATTGACATTGTTGTCCGCGGTGTTAAATCTGGTTAATCTCAAGGCCAGATATGGGTGGAGTGACAAAAGCTTCAGTTCACTGCTTGAGGTAGTTAAGGACATGCTTCTAGAGGAAAACACGTTGCCAAGCAGTTACTATTTGGCGAAGAAGATACTTTGTCCGATGGGTATGGAGTATAAGAAAATTCATGCCTGTCCTAATGACTGCATATTGTACAGGAATGAATTTGAACAAATGGATAAATGCCCCACGTGTGGGGTATCACGGTACAAAGTGAAGGATGATGACGACTGTGGCAGTGATCAGAGTTCAAAGAAAGGCCCTCCCGCGAAGGTGTTGTGGTATCTTCCGATAATTCCAAGGTTTAAGCGTCTTTTTGCTAACCAAGATGACGCAAAAGACCTTACATGGCATGCAGAGGGAAGACACTGTGATGGAATGGTCCGACATCCGGCCGATTCAGTTCAGTGGAAGAAGATTGACCGTTTGTATCCGGAATTCGCCAAAGACCCAAGAAATCTCAGGCTTGCACTTGCCAGTGATGGAATGAATCCCTACGGCAGTTTAAGTACTCAGCACAGTTCGTGGCCTGTTTTGCTAGTCATCTACAACCTGCCTCCTTGGTTGTGCATGAAGCGAAAATACATGATGTTGTCTATGATGATATCGGGCCCAAGACAGCCAGGAAATGACATTGATGTTTATCTTAGTCCCTTGATTGACGACTTGACAAAGTTGTGGGATGAGGGGGTGGCTGTGTTTGATGGGTATCGAAAGGAGACATTCAAGTTGCGTGCATTGCTATTTTGTACCATTAATGATTTTCCAGCGTATGGGAATTTAAGTGGATACAGTGTAAAGGGTCATCGTGCATGCCCTATCTGTGAGCAAGACACGAGTTTCGTGCAACTTAAACATGGAAGAAAAACAGTTTACACACGACATCGACGTTTTTTGAAGTCTTATCACCCATATCGACGATTGAAAAAAGCATTTAATGGAAGTCAAGAGCATGAAATTGCACCGATTCCGCTAACCGGTGACCAGGTTCTTGAGCGGGTTGAGGGCATCCATACTATATTTGGAAAGACACAAAAGAAGCAGAAAGGTCATACTTCCATATGGAAGAAGAGGTCGATACTGTTTGATCTTCCATACTGGTTTGATCTAGATGTTAGACATTGTATCGATGTTATGCATGTGGAGAAAAATGTGTGCGACAGTGTCATCGGCACGTTGCTTAACATTCAAGGCAAGACAAAGGATGGTTTGAACACTCGTCAAGATCTTGCTGACATGGGAATACGTGAGCAGTTACATCCTAGGTCCGATGGTAAGAAAATTTACTTACCTCCAGCATGCCACACTTTGTCAAGAAAGGAGAAGATCAGTTTTTGTCAGTGTCTGTGCCGAGTGAAAGTGCCACAAGGATACTCTTCAAATATTAAGAGTCTTGTACAGATGAAAGATCTGAAACTAGTTGGCTTAAAGTCTCACGATTGCCACGTGTTGATGCAGCAATTGTTAGCCGTGGCGATTCGAGACATTTTGCCTGTCAAAGTCAAGCATGTTATAAGTCGGCTATGCTTTTTCTTCAATGCCATTTGTTCAAAAGTCGTGGATCCGGTGAAGTTAGATGACTTGGAAGAAGAGGCGGCAATTATCTTGTGTCAGCTGGAGATGTATTTTCCTCCTTCGTTTTTCGACATAATGGTTCACTTACTTGTTCATCTGGTAAGAGAAATTAAATTGTGTGGTCCGGTTTATTTACGGTGGATGTACCCGGTCGAGCGATACATGAAGATCTTGAAAGGGTATACAAAAAATCTCCATCGTCCTGAAGCATCAATTGTTGAAAGGTACATTGCAGAAGAAGCCGTAGAGTTTTGTTCTGAGTACCTTGAAAAGGCAAAACCTGTTGGGCTTCCGGAGACGCGGCATGAGGACAGAGTGGGAGGAAAGGGTACACGAGGGCTGCATGTTATAACGCCCGCTTTGCATGAATTGCAACAAGCTCATTTGTATGTCCTGAATAACAGTCATGAAGTCCTGCCATACATGGTTCGTCATCAAGAATTACTCAAGGAAACTAATCCACGAATGACGAAGAATAGGTTGTTGAAAGAGCATAACAAGACTTTTCTGAATTGGTTTAAAGATACAATCTTTAGTGATGAATCTTCATCTGAAACAATGAGGAAGTTAGCAGATGGGCCTAAAAGAAATGTTAGAAGTTGGCAGGAGTACGATATCAACAAGTACTCGTTCTACACCAAACAACAAGATGACAAGAGCACAATGCAAAACAGTGGGGTCAGCCTAATGGCTGAGTCCCAACACTTCGCTTCTGTGCATGACCACAATCCACGGTTGGCGTGCTTGCCTTACTTTGGAGTCATTAATGACATCTGGGAGCTTAATTATGTTACTTTCACTGTGTGTGTTTTCAAATGCAAGTAGGTTGATATCAACAGTGGTGTGCGAACCGAGGACATCGGATTTACTTTGGTAGATCTGAACAAGCTAGCTTATCAAGATGAACCTTTCATCATGGCAGAACAAGCTAAACAAGTGTTTTATATTCAAGATCCTTGTGACGAAAGGTGGTCAGTGGTACTACAAGGAAAAACCATTGGCATTAACGTTGACGATGATGACTCAACCGCCGATACAAGTGTCACTCAATTCCCTACATCAATCCCTAATGACATAAGAGAAGACGAGGTGGACGACGTTCATGCAAATCGTAATGATCATGATGAAGGAGAATTAATTAACATCACATAATGTACATTTTTTTTTTAAAACTCATTTGAATTGTATTGGATTTTCATGATTATGCATATTGTGACTTAACTTTACTTATCAGTGTTATTTGTTTTTTACAGGATCATGACTACACCACCCAGCTCCCCTCCTCGTGCTGAGGCACCCCATCCTCCTCCTGAGTCAGGAGCGACTCATCCTGAGTCACCACCTCCGCTTCAGTCAGGACCTGAGCCGTCTACAGCGAAGAAGACGAGGAAGGCTACACGGCTGAGGTCACTTGCCACTCGAGCTCCTGGTGCTGACAGACCGGTGGTCCATGTGGATCCTGTGACAGGGAAGGCTGACGGTCCTCAGGCAAAGAAATTGAGGACATATCTAGGGATTGTGGCGAGGGACAAGGTGGACGTCACCCTTCCTAATTGGAAGGAAGTTCCTTCAGCGCAGAAGGACTTGATTTGGGAGGACATTCAGGTATATGTCATTTAAAGGACAACATAATTGTTTTAATTATGCATTTTAACTGCATTGACGTAACTTGATGGCCCATTTTCCTTCTAATGCAGGCTGAATTTGATATACCTGAGGCGTCTGACCATCGGACAAAGAAGAAGCTTCTGCAGACTGTGGGCGAGCGCTGGAGGCAGTTCAAATCAGATTTGACACGAAAATGGGTCCTCACCGAAGGGAATGGAGACGATGCCGATGCTGTATGCGAAAAATACGGCATTAGTAAGGAACAGTGGACCCAATTCTATGCTTCTCGGCGAGCGGCTTCCTGGGAGGTTAGTTATTGTTTCACAAAACCTTACAAATTAACAATTATGTAGTCAAATTATTACGATATTCATGATTTGTGTATCAAACTGTAACAGGATGTTAGAAAGAAGGCCCAGGCGATTCAGAAGCTGAACACCGCCCCTCACGTGTTGTCCCGCGGGGGTTACGAGTTGCTCGAGAAGCGATTGCTGGAGGAAAAAGCGAAGAAGCAAGTGGAGGGAGCAACTCGTGATGACAGCACAGAGACGATCATTCATCCTCCATCCCCCGTGAGACGACACGTCAAGTGGAAGCTCGCTCGCACAAAGAAGACCGGGGAGATGACTTCGGAGGCGGCACGCGAGATTGCTGAGAGGATTGTAAGTCAAACAACAATGTCATACACATTTAATTCATTTTTGGAATCACAAATGACAAAACTAACGTTAATTGTTTCTTGATTGCAGGATTCCCTAGATGAGCAAGCCTCACAGGGTTCTTTTGTCGCCAGTGGACGTCAGGATGTCCTGACTACTGCCATTGGACGACCAGAGCACCCCGGCCGTGTCCGTGGTGCTGGAGCCAGTGTTACCATCACCTCATACTTCGGACCGGCTCCATCATCCTCTCGCAAGTCGAAGTATGCATCCATGGCGCCTGAAGACTTGGATCGCCTGAAAGACAACATCAGGGTAGAGCTGGAGCAGTCCATCACTGATCGGCTTACACAGTCGATCACAGAAAGAGTTACGCAGCAAGTGATGATGAGCTTCAGCCAATTGCAGTCCCAGATGCAGTCTCAGGGTGCCATGCAGCCTCCGGAGGTTCAGTCATGTCCTCTTGGTGCCCGTGTCAGCACCAAGGGAAGCTGTGTCGATCCCTCGGGCAATGACCCTGACACGGGTGCATCTGACAGGCGTGGGTTGTACGTGGATGACAATCCTCCCCGCCTTGTTGCCCTTGGCAGAGTTTATGAGGGATCGACGACCGTGCACAGCGTCCCTCTTGAGAGTGATCAGGTCAAGGTCAGTGTTGAGGAAGTACGCGATGTTGATGCTCACGTCCCTGTTCCCACTGACGAGGTTCAGTTAGTGGGCCAGGCACTTAACACTTTCCTTGCTTGGCCGACACATCTTGTACAGACAATTTTGCTTCAGGTTTATCATTTTTCCCTTATTTCTTCTTAATTATTCATGATTTGTGACATATCAAGTTAACCTGATCGTTCACTTTTGGTTGTTAATTGTGTAGGATAAACAACAATCCAAGGGACCGGCGAAACCTGTAGATAAGCCGCAGCCTTTTTCGGATCCCTTGTACCAGATAGCATTGGCCATCCCCGATCTATTCCTCAGACCCTTCCAGGTGCCATGGGAGCCGGAGATGTTTGGGGTGCATAATGACAACTTCCCCTTGTACATCAAGCATGAGGATATTTCGGAGATCATCCATGGTGGTCAGTGTCTCAACATCTCCGTTATACAGCTGTGGATTCTGTAAGTCACTTTCAATTAACTAGCATTACTTGTTGAATTGTTTTATGTTGATCCATAATTGACTTTATTTTCACCGTAAAATAGGCATATGAATGAATTAAGCCTGCAGTCGGATCATGCCCATGTGTATGGATTCCTCGAGCCACAATCCATACAGAGATCTGGCCAATCTCAATTTCAAATCGAGGACTACATGAAGAAATGGATGCAGAGTTCACAGAAAGATGTCTACTTTGCACCGTATTTGAATGGGTAAGTTTCAATTTATATCACAAAAAGAGCAGTTTGTATGCAGTATAATATATAACTTGTTTTTGGACAATGCAGTTCACATTGGCAACTAGTAGTTATTTGTCCTAAGGCCAATGTAGTGGTCTGGTTCTGTTCGTTGCATAACAGGCCTGATAACTACCTTAAAGGCATTATTAACAGGTACTTCCTAATTTGTAACACATTTATGTTATTTCTATGGCACGAATATGTTTATTGTACACTATGCATGCTTGTTTCTCTTAAGCAGTGCTTTGAAGGGAGTCCTTGACACTCCAGGAAATAAATCAAAGGCTACTACTAAATGGATTACGCTTAAAGTAAGTCTTCTAATAAATCATGCTTTATGTATTGAAAGATATATTTATGGCAATGTACACTAACAGCGCTGTTAACTTTGACTATATTTTTCAATTTAGTGTAATAAGCAAAAAGGAAGCACTGAGTGTGGCTATTATGTTATGCATTGGATGTCGACCATAGTCCAAGGCGGCTTCTCAGATAACTGGGACATGGTAATTAATTGTCTAATTCAAAAGTAATTCCTTTTTACTTGTTTTTGTTTTGTACTTATTAAATGATGTTGTCTTATGTCATGCAGTATTTCACCGATGAAAGACCATTGGAGGCCGACACCTTGAAGGCTATTAGGGTTGAATGGGCGAATTTTTTTCTTAAGATTAGAGATGAGTTATTAATAGATTAGGTGGTTATTGGATTTCCAATACAATTGTATAAACATTAGTTTAGGAAATTCTTTTATGTACATTGAGGCTATTGAATTTTATTTGTTATTCAAATATCAATTTATTTGAATGTATTTTGAAATTGGCTGGATCTGGTTTTTAATTTACAGGTTGAAGAACTGATAAAATTTAAAAAACAGACAAAATATTAAAAAAAATTAATTAAGAAACAACATCGGTTTACTTGAAAACCGATGTTAACTTAAAATACAACATCGGTTTCGCTATGAAAACCGATGTTGTGGTGTAACTTAACATCGATTTTTCTCAGAAACCGATGTTAAGAATCCATGGGTATGAGATTAAATGTTTGAATTTATCATATATCCACATCGGTTATCTCTGGAAAACCAATGTTGTGTACGTTTGTTAACATCGGTTTTGAAAATCAATGTTAAGTTCCAGACATTCAACGTCGCCTGATTCAACATCGGTTCAAAACCGATGTGGAATGTCGAAAATAACCGATGTAAAAGGCTCTTTTTCTAGTAGTGAGTTATTTGTGTTAGTATAATTAAAAAATATTTTCTACATCGATTATAATTATAACTTATTAGAAAGTCACCTTCTAAATCAATCAAGATAAGTTTCTCCATCCATTACTATAACTTAATTTTCTAGATCAATTTCAGAATTAATATAGAAAGTACTTTTTTATATTAATTGTTTGACTTGTTCTACATCTATTGCAACTGATTTAAGAAAGTAAAAAACAATACATATTAAACATACTTTTTTGTACTATTTCTATTTTAATATTAGATTACAAGTTTATATATTAGTGTTGATTCTTACTTTTATATAAAAACAAAAAGTTTACGATTAAGTAAGAAGTTATTAAATTTACATATAAACAAGTTATATTTCCCACATTTCACCATTGCAATTTTTATTGATACAGTCTGTTCCGTTCGTTGCAAACGGAGGTCCAGTAATGAAACTGGGTCTTAATATACGATCAAGGTTCTCTCTCTCTCTCTGAATGCTATGGAAGTTGCAGCACCCAAAGGAAGATGAAGATCACAGCAAACAACACGACACAAGTGGTGTGCAGTGTGTGCTTGTGTGAAAGGAAAAGAGAGAGTCAGAATATGTGTGTACCTTTCACCTTTGGTGCTTATGGCCTATTTATGCTTACTGACCTGTGGAGAAATAAGGAAATTACTCCTATTCTTGGTCACGATCTTGAATGGATATGGTGGATAATAACGCTCTGTATCTTCTTTGATTCTGCAAATATATGGAAACTCGATCTCCTCTGATTTTTCTGTAAATAACTTCTTTAACTGCCTTGGGCCTTTTAAACGCAGCCCAATGTGAAATATCCGTAACACAGTCTTTTGATTATCCTCCAGAATATATCAATCTTTTGCTTATAAGTGAAATGTTATAAGTATGATTTCCGTGATTTTTTTTTTTCGAAAGAATCATGTGTCCACAATCAAATGATGTAAAAACATAAAAATGTGCATTAATATTAAATGCTTTTAATTACTGCAAAGAGAATGTTAATTAATATTCTTAAGATATTGATTATGAAATACTTTTTTAAAAAAGGTATTGGAGTATTAATATATATTTCCATCGACATTTTCAATACAATCACTTAATGATACACTAAAAAAACACTTACTATTTAGTTTTGAAAAACTAGTGTTGGCGATCGAGGCTGTCGCTAGTATCATCGAATTAGCATAGGTTTGACTGACGTTAGTTTCTTTATTTAGCATTAGTCATTACAACAGCGTGATTAGCATTGATCAATCAACAAGTAATATGCCAATCCTAAAATATTTTTTGTTAATGTTTTTACAACGTGGACACAATTTTGTTTTCTTTTTTTCATTTTTTCTTTTAAGAAAATTTGTTGTTGTTGACTGTTCATAATGCGGGTTCTTAAATGGAGGTGTTTCTTGACACTAGGTGGCGACTCATCAAGGGTAGAGATGTGAGGACTAGGGCTTGGTAGTGAGGCTCTGGTTGCTAGTTTAAATGTGTTAGGTTCATGAGTTAGAATGGTTTGATTTTGTGATTTTTGAAGGTTCTGACCAGTTATAGGATTTGATTTGTAGCTCTTAAAGAGCAAAAATTAGTATCAACTTAGTTTATACTAATCAAACCATGCACACTCACAGAAAAGGATTAACATTGACTCTTAATAATTGTTGGTCTTTTCAGCCATCAAAAATAAATTAGTACTATCAATTACATTAATGATAACTTTAACGTTGTTGCTTCACTTATACTAAAATAACAATTAGTGTTGATTTCTCGTGATTAGCATCGGCCAAAACCAACGGTAATATACATTTTCTTATAGTGATTTGCAAAGAATGTAAGATAAAAAAAAGGGTTATAATCTTTTTTATTCTTAAACTTTTTTGGATTTCTTTTTTTAGTCTCTCATCTAATTTTAATTAAACTTTTTATTTGTTACCACTTTTACTTCTTAATTTCAAGTGATAACATTAACAAATAATGTAACTGCAATGTTAGTGGTCATTAACAAGTTTGATAAGAAAATTACATGTAATTTATTTTAAAAGTGTATTATTAATCATTCATCGGTTAATTTGACCTCATTAACTATTAATTATTATACATAAATAAATGATTTAAAAAATAATTTACACAAAAAAATTATATGTGATTATTTTGTCAAACTTAGCATTGAATTGTTAACATTATTGTTACTTAAATAACAGTTAAAAATGATAATAACCAAAAAATTCAAGAAAAATTGACCAATCAGGAACTAAAAGCATAGATTCAAGTTTAGAAAGAAATAGGAAATCCATAACAAATTATTATGACATTATTTTCATCAGACGAATAATGCCATTTTCCAAACTTGATAACATCTATACATTTCTACTTTCTTTCTTAACTAGATTTGTATCTCATCTGATATGAAATACATATTTTCGTCCAGGAATGGGATAATATGTCACTGTCAGACAAGAACAAGGTTGAAATATTAGCAACGTCTTTTCATAGAATCAACGGTTTGCTTCACTTTTCTTTCTCGCAAGTTATTCCTTCTAGAAATTAATCTTATTAATATATGTAGTACTACTATTATGAAAGAATGGTAGTACAGTTAACAAAGGCGATTTTTTTTTTCTCAATCATAAGTACTGGGCTAATTTAGGATAAATTCTCTGTCTCATGCGATACCCAATATTTTAAGGGTATAATCAAATTTGTTAATGAATTTCCTTTTCTTTTCACCCAATATATCCTTGTTCGTCTGTTTTTGTCCTTTCACAAATTAACAGATATGGAACGAAAATAACTTACTGTATTTATATTGTAATAAGGAATTCACAAAATAAATTTAATCAAAAAACAATATGTTTGACAAATTTCAATATAATTTTGACTCTTAAACTGTAAATTTTGTTCATAAAAAACTATTATTTATGCACAATTAAAACATGATCTTAATAAATTAAATTTAATGTATCTGCCTTCAAATGTTGTTTGTGGTGAAAAAATTCCATCCAGACATGACTTAGTCGAGAGCACATGGTATCTGCTAATTTGGTATGTCTCTCATATTAAAAAGGGAAAGGGAGGAAGAAGAGGTTCTAATTATTCTTTATTTCCTTTCATGTCCAATGTTCATAACCTACTTTTTCAATCTGATTTTTGAGCAGTTTGCATTGACATGGTTCGACATAAAGATGACACGAGACAGTGCTAAGTAGAGATATGAATGGGGATGAGATATTAAAGCATTTATATTCGTGCGTGTCTGTGTTTAGAAAAAAAATATTTAGACTCAAAATATAAATTGTAACAATAAAACCTTCAAGTATAAATAATAATTTTGGTGTCCACTTTTAAGTTTAATGAGTAACTATATATTCATACCTACCTCCAATAAGATAATTTTCTTATTTTTGCTGATAAAAGAAATACCTACGTCAATTATTTACTGTTATCAAACTAATAAAATAATGAATTATTTTAAAATTAAAACCAACTATGCAAAATCAAAAAATCTTAATTAAAAATGTAACATCAGTTCAATTAAAAAATCTGAAAATTATTAAATATTAGTTATAAAATATAACAAACGTGTAATTATTATAAAATTATATTTTGAAAATAAAATCATATTTAAGACAAACCCTACTCATTCTATTATTGTAAGTACTCATTATACCCATGTTCAATATTCGCCTCTTACTTTTATTCTTTAATAAAATATCAGTCCTTCCTCAAAAAAAAAAAAAAAAAATAGCAGTCCGTGCATGTTTTATTTTCTTGAGATATGATCCTCTTGCCTTTACTGGTATACGTGTTAGAAATTCAAGATTCTGTAGTTTGGTTTCCATTATACTGCAATTCTATTTCTATAAAGTATATATAAACTCTTGAACACTTTTAGATTTTAACATATATAAGATATTTGTATAAAATATCTGGAAAAAAAAATCTAAATGTTATATATTCGGGATGCTATAAATTTGAAATAAACTTGAAAAGCTACACATAAAAAAATTATATTGAAAAATAAAATTCTAAAATAATAATTTTCCTTTAAGTATAAATTTAAATAATAGTTTTTCATCTATGATAAAATAAATCAATGCATAAATCTTTCTTCTCTAATTTATAAAATACAAAATTAGCATTAAATATTATAGAGTTACAAACATCTTTTACAGAAAAATAAATAAATAAACATATTCATGTCAAATAGAATTATATTCTAGATAAATTTTTTTCTTAAGTATTTAAAATAATTTTATATTAAGAACATAAATCTATTAATTAAGCTGCCAATAAAAATTAATTTAATCACATCTAACACTCTTTATCTTTTTTAATAATGTATTTATGAATATCAAATTCAGATTTTTTTTTCTCACAAATCCAGTACGTCTTATCAATTGAATTATATTTATTAGATAAAAATTATTATTAATTAAGTTAAAATAATCATATATCAGATAATATTTAAAAGAAAAAGGAAAAAAGAATTAAACAGCTAGGATTCAATGAATTTGGATCCACGTATATCACGTCATTTCAATTTTCTGTAGTAATGTTCCCTATCAACATAACGTTAATGCGATGCTCAATTATGGACCCCACCGTTCCGTACACCCACTGTTTTTTGCGTCTGTGAGTAAAAAAAACAATTGAAACATCTTGACGCCAGTTTCATCTTTTCGGAATAATTCTTTTAAGTCATACAGTAGTTATTTCTTTTTCAAAAATTGATAAAATAAAAGGATTAATTTTTAAAATACATTCAATCAAGCACGTGCATTAATTTCTTTTAGTAAACTTTAAATTCCTAAAATTTTTGAAAAAAATTAGAGAAATTTAGATTGATATTTGGGGTGCACCTTATCATTTAAAAACTTTTTTCATATTAATGTCTTGACAGAGATTTATAATTTAGAAACATGATCCTGTACAAGTAAATATTTTATAAACTCTCAGTCTCATCCACCCAAAAAACTCTCATCCACGTCCTTATAAAATATATATTATAGTCTCGCCATAGCTTTTTTTAATGTTCTAAATGAATCTATCTTAAAGTCTGTAAAAAATAAGTATCATTACTCTTGTATTTTAAATATTTTGATAGAGTATCTGATTCTTATGTCTTTTAACTTTTACGAGACAAAAATTATTTAAGAATTTTTTTTTATGGATGTAAAATTTTGAATTATTCGCATCAACATTTTTATTTGATATAGAATCACTTAATAATAAGTGTTCAATTATACTAATAAGGTCCAGTATGATTCATAAATAATTGAGTTTTTAAAATATATTGATGAGTTCTATTTTGTTGGTTGTGTGCATGGAGAAATCAAAATTTAGTCTCATGATTTTCAACTTTAAACATATTTTATTTATAACAAATAATGATAGTAAGTATTCACAAATGAGTTTATCTTAAAGTTAGTAAAAGATTTGTTAACATGAGTATCATTACTTTTGTATTTTAAATATATTAGTAGAATATGTGAGTTTTTACAAGAATAAATATTTAAGATTTTGAGTAAAATAATCTATAATACATTAACAATAAGACTTGTATACTGGCATTTAATCATAACTTAACATATATAATAAATTAATAAAATTTTATAATAATTATATTAAAAATTATACCTACTTTTTTTATCAATAGTGATCATACCTGTTATAATTGTTCATTAATTAACTAACAACATCAAAAAAATTTAGTGAGATTATATAGAAATTAAACTCTTTGAGACTTTTATCTTCTAACTAAAGTTGATTTAGCCATCCCGAAATTTTGATTTGGAGATAACTCACTAAATAACAAGAATCTTACGTATTACCTCACTTGATCTCGGATTCCATATTTAAAAAATAGAAAGAATAAAGGCATGCCCGTTCAAACTAATAAAGGTGTAATTATCATGCTTATTGATTTCAGTGGTAAGAAGCTTACTTTTCTATAAGTAAAATCTTAAGTTCTACGAATGAAAAAAGTTTAGGGAGTTATTTATATATAGGCAACAATATACTTGTAAAATAAATAAAAAAGGAAACAAAATAAACTGTAATGAAAAAAATTACGCACGCAATTCTGAATTAGTTTAGGAAAAATCTTTTCCCATTGTTCCAAATCAGTGTTGTGATTCTTCCTCTTTTCCCTCAACCTTGAACTCGGACACACCTCTTAACTAATATGTCATCCATTATATTGTTTCCTAAATGTAGGCATTCTTCTTCCTCTCATCGCCACAACATTCAACTTCAATTTGGGGAAATTTCTGTATTTCATGAAGTCTTAGAGATGCTAACTAGAACAGTGGAAAAACATTTTAGGCTTAAATTTACTCTCAATTTCTATAGTTTTATGATTGTGCAGCTTTGGTCTTTCAATTTCTGTTATCATTTAGATGTTACGTCAACAATTTTTGTTAAAAAATTGACACTAAACTAAGTGAGGCAAAATTGTTAATTTTTTTTAAAAAAATTGAAGAACCAAAACTACACAATTATAAAATTATATGGGTAAAAAATGAATTTAAGCCAAGATTTCACCTAAAATTACATTTTCCAGTGACATTGTTTTTTTAACTTGCATTTGTTCTTTTTTATTATACATGTGCATTTTAAAGGAAAGAGGAATGTTAACAGCAATCTATGTGACATTTTCTTTTTAACATTGTGTCGGTGACCAGTTAAAATTTGTTGAAAATAATCATGGATCTCAGTTTTAGATTAGGAGAAAAAATCATTAAATTAAAAGTGCAACAATCAAAATGGATAATTTTTAATAAATTTTAATCAATTATAATAAGTATTAGAAAGATAATTGAAGAAAAAGTGTTACTAAAATTACATTTTAAGGAAAAAGTTACATGCAAATTAAATATACTATATTCAATACGAGAAAAGAGAAATATAAGTATAGTATGATTTATGAAATAATAGAAGTATAGTATGATTTATGAAATAATAAAAAGAGAGATCGAAAGAAATGATAAGTTTTGATAGATTGTTTAAAATAATGAAATATTTTTTTATCATTATTCATATTTCAATTGTTTTGCCTGACGTGTTACTATACAAAAACAACTAAGTTTAGACTTTATATATTAAAGAGAGTTTTAACCTCTTAAAGTCCACACAACTTGACCAACATGGCCTTAAATAGAGCAGACATAGAAACCACAAAATAAGTATAGGAATTTTATAAAGTGGGATATTTTTCACCGATAATTACAAACTTGGTTTCAATAAAGCGCAAGTACGTAATCCATCAATTTCTGTATATCCATCCATGTGAAGTGTGAAGAAAATATGATCTTAGTGGTGAGATATATAATAACATTCAAATGTGCAAATACCATTCAAGAAGATACTCTCCCCCCCCTGTTGCTTATCAAATGCCCCTTCCTTGACACGATTTCACTCTCACAAGTGCATGCAAATGCAACTTTCGAATTTGCAACCAGCTAGCCCCACCCCTCAATGACGAAAAAGAAAGCTTTTTGTCTTGTGCTTCTCACTTCTTAGATCCTAGACACTTGACATCTTTTTTCTCTTGCTATAAAACCCTTCCTCTCCCCACCTTCATATCATGCATTCTCACCCCTTCAATCACCATAAACAACTTCCTCTGCCTCATTCTCTCCCACTTCAATTCTTTTTCTCTCTTAACTTTTACTTATAATGGACAGAAACCAATCCCGCAGGCAGGTTGCTGCAATGAAACAGTCCCTCTTTGATCAGGTTCTTCCCTCATCCCAACACTCTCATGTTCAACATGATCTTTTTATTTTATTGCAATTTGCAACATACAAAAAATGTTAGAGATCACACATTAACTACTTGTATGGCCCCAAATAAATTGCCATACGAGCTAAGCTAGCTTCTAGGGTTGATTTAAATTTAAATTCAAATTTTAAAATGATATGAGAGCCAGACAAGTCACAGTAATTGTCGTTTAGCAATCATCCGACATCAGACAACACAAGTTATCTTCACTTTGTTTTAGTTTTTTGCATCAACCTCATTCATTGGCAAGTGTAAAAATGCATGTCAATTGGTAGTTAATGAAAATTACATATTCCACTTCATCAGAATCCTGATTACCTTGAATCACAAGACACGGGAAAATTGTGTGATGTTCATAGCGGGTATGGCATTAGTAACTATGGTAACTGGTCAGGGAAGCATCATGCATTGGAACTAATAACAGATAATGGAGGCTTCCTTCAATATTGTTTCTACCAAACTCAAAGAATTCCACACTTTCAGATGGAATGCATACTATAGATTATGCAATGTTCTGCTAGCTCCATATCAGTTCAATGATGAATTTTAACATTGGTTCTCTGCAGGGGTTACTGGATGAACAGTTTATCCAACTGGAAGAATTGCAGGATGATGCAAATCCTAACTTTGTTGAAGAAATTGTGACTCTTCACTACCGTGATTCGTCGCGGCTTATCTCAAGCATAGAGCAGGCTCTGTAAGTTAATTAATTTCACCATTCTTTCTATTTTCTTGACTCAATTCTTTTTTTAAAAGAAAAGGATATATGTATATATAGAGTTAATTGGTTCATTTTGTGCTTGTAGCAAAGAGAGGAACCCTCTGGATTTCAACAAGCTGGACACACTTATGCATCAGTTCAAAGGAAGCAGCTCAAGGTAAATTAATATATATTACTCCAATAGAAAATAATAACAACAATAATTACTACTATTATTATATTATAATTATAATTATACTAATAAGTTGAGTGAATTATTATATCAAATTATCATCAGGTACATACTGTGTTGGCTTTATCACAACAGAGAATCCTAATTATTTAAATTCTTTCTTTTTTGTGATGGATTGCAGCATAGGAGCCAAAAAGGTGAAAACAGAGTGTAATCTGTTCAGAGAATATTGCAGGGCAGGAAATGCAGAAGGGTAATATATCTTTCACTATCAGATTATAGTTTTAGTCTCGATTTGTTTTACACAAGTTGCCAAGTCAGGGCACATAACTGAAGGCATATGTGCAAAACATTAAATAAATAAAAATGTTTCAGTGACCCAATTGTAAATTTTGCTAAACAATGATGGTTCTGTTTTTGTTTGAATATGCAGATGCATGAGGAGTTTCCAACAACTGAAGAGAGAATATGCAGCACTGAGAAAGAAACTTGAAGCTTATTTTCAGGTGACTAGACAATAGAAAAGTGGAGTTAAACTATGTATTTGTAATGTAAAATTGTGGTGTTAAACTAATGTTCCTTCTTCTGTGCAGTTGGCTAGGCAAGCTGGACCCCAGGAAACAGCATGTCGCTCCAAATGAAGACTTGATGAAAATATGCATGATAGAGCAAATGTATTAATGTAATAGGTGAAATTTGTAGCATAAAAAAAATATTCACCACAGGAAAGTGATGTTCGCCCTTTTGAGATATTTTGTTTCAAAATATCAGTTTTGTTTTTTCAGATCTTATAGGAATATTACTCTTGCACTTTATGCAATATATATAATCCACGTATGGGCTTGTATAAAATGATATCTTCGTAATTTAAATGTTTCAAAATGTAAGTTATTTATAATATAATATTGGTTACGACGAAGCTTTTAGGCATTGTTAAGACTTACCTAGATACTGAGATACACATCTTGTTTCTCATTCTCTAGGCAAATCACTAGCATACAAGTATCTAGAATCTTGATCCATAACAATCGTGTATAAAAACAATATTACAAATAAAATGCGTGAAAGTATCTTTTAGACTTTAAGTTTAACCTTTATTTTAGAAGTTTAAATTATTTTACCTTTTTTATTTCCTTTTTCTACAAATATTTTATATTTATAAGAATTTTTAACAAAAGACCTAAATCATCATTAAAATTGATTGAATATTTATCATATATGTGGTACGCATATTTTCAACATCAACATCACCTTTAACCCAAATTAATTGGGATCGGTGGTAGATGAACTCAATAATAAATCGAAAATAAGACAAATGAGAGAAAAAAAAAAGGCTAAAAACAGAAAGGTGAGAGGAAGAAGGGAGAAAAGAGGAGGAGAATGACTAAAAATAAGGGAACGACTGGAACATAGAGTTATTAATGAGTTTAACCCTCCACCAAGCTTATCGCTTTTCTCCACTCGGTCCTAAGACATATCGTCCGTCAATTTATATCTAACTTCATTAGGTCTTGTTTAACTACTTTTTTTCAGGTAAGTTTCGGTCGACCCCTACCTCTCTTTATGTCTAACTCTTGGTAACAAACTTTTGTTCTTACAGAAGCATCCAGTGACCGTCTCATAACATGCCCAAACCATCTCAAACTTTTGTTTCACATACTGTACGTATATCTTCAAAAAAAATTTGTTTTAAAAAAATTATATCTAAATACCTTTGCTCTATTTCATTGAAGCGAGTTTATGAAACAAGTGAATATATCGCAATCGTTGGACGATGCTCTTACTGCAATAATGATATTAAGGATCAAAACAAGAAATTTTGCCCATCAACACCTATATTATAAGGGGATTTTAAAAAAGTCCATTTCAATTTATAAGACTCTTATAATCATCTCTTTTTTAATAACTCTTATAATCATCCTATAAGTTCTATTTAACTTGTTTTAGTAAACTTTACAGTGTAGTTTATAATTAATATTTTATTCGACAAAAAAACATATTGAATAAGTATTTATTTACTTAAATACATCCTAAATCAGAATTCTTTTTTATAAGAATTTATCGAATAAATATTTAATTAAATTGTTTATTTTTTAATCCAAAAATCCTTTTTTTTAGCACAAGGACTGTATCGTTAGACTTTTTCCTTGTAAAATATAACTTCATCATTTAACACTTTGGTAATTTTTCTAATTCTACTTATTTGTTTAAATTAATTATCTATATTTCTCTTATAATTTCAAATAATTTTAAAATTTTTATTTAAAAATATTAATAAAATTAATATATGAGATAGTTTTAATTTATTAAAATAAACTTAAATAGAATTTACATAAGTAGTTTTTGTCCAGCCAAGTTTCAAAATTCAAACATTATTATGATATTACAATAAGGAAGGTTTATTTATACTCAAATTAATAAAGAATAAAAGAAAGTAATATTGAAATATTATAGCGATGAAGGGCCACCTAAAAATACCAATATTGAAAGTGTCCTCCTTATAATTACATGAAGATTTAAGCATATGATTTATAGCTCATTGGATTTCTTGAGTCCTTTTTTAGGATTTAGGACTTCTCAGTAGATGGTAGGATGAAAAAATATCTACAAGTTTTTTCTATATTTTAATAAGAATTTTAGGATGAAAAATAATATATTTCTTTTTGTTTGCGCTTATGCAAAACATAAAGTTAGCTGTAATTAACAATAACAAATAATGCTTTACAAAAAAATTAACTATTCGTGTGATGAATTATTTATCATGGCTCCATCCATTTAGGATTTTTTTCCTACATAAGTTAAGTTTTGTTATGAATGACGAACACATCTATCAACGACTTAATTATTTTTATTAAAATAAATCTTTAGTTTTTTAAAATATTACAAGTATTTTCTATATGAGGCAGTTGGACAACCTCTTTTTTCAATTATCTAACTAACTAAATATTCAAATTTAAGACTATTAGTTAAATTTAAATAATCATGTATTAGTTGATCCAAATTCTAAATAATATCTTTAGAGTCGAAGTTAAAACTAAATAACTCCTATTTTATATAACTTCTTTGTATTCAATTTGAAGTTTTGCCTCCAAAGAAATAATATAAAAAAGGAGGTTATTGGCTAACATTCCTTATCCTTAATTCCTCAACGTCTAGCTTCCCCTTGCCTTTTTCAAAAACAATTGATTTCGTCAGATTTTACCCGTCTAATTTGTTGTTGACAGTATTATGCCGAGATGTCCATGATGCATCTTTAACTATGTCATAGTAGTTGGTTTGACCGTTCAAGAAGCTAATAAATGCTAGGAACAATACACTTTCAGCACATCTTACTATTTCAAATGAAGAATTACTTTCTTGATTCCTATACATTCCAATCCAAATTTAAAATAATATTTATTTTTTTATAAAATTTAATTTATAATATTTTTTATTAATTATTTTTAGATTAAAAATATTTTTCATTAATATTTCAGATTAATAAATTTATCATAGATTTTTCTTCATATGAAAACTTAACAATAACACAAAACCCTAAAGAGTCTATTTGGATGAGACAATTTAAATTCTAAAGAATTTTAATTACTTTAATTGAAATTCTTTCATTTTCAAAATTATGTGTTAGAATAAAAAAATTAATTTTTTTCATTTTCAAAATTTTGTCTGATTCAGAATTCAACCACCCCGAAGTCAGTGTTTTTCACCTGCTTTTGCGAGTTTATTAGCATATTCGAGGGCTTGATTTCCTTGTGCACAATGTGTCGCCAGTGCAAGTATGTCAGCCTCGCAGAATCTGCCAGTTGCTGTTCCTGCTCCTGCGGGATGTGTTTTCCCTCCAACGACCCTTTGTCCATGAACTCCAACAGCACCTGGATTTCGTTGTTTTGATCGTACATCTCGTGGCACTTCACCACGTTTGGATCTTTCATGTCACGGAGGATCTACCTCCATACCGTCTCCTCGTGGTGATCGTATATCACCTTCAGCGCATACACTCTCCCGCTGGTGTGGTGGACCACCTTGTACACCGTTCTGTCGCTCCTGCTTCCGATGTGGTTCGACATCTCCAGCTCTGAGAATGAGATTACTTGTTGCACCACCGCCATAACAGTTGTCGATGGGGCAGAGGAAGCTATACCGCCAAGTTGGTGTCCCACTACGACAACAACAACGTCAGGTCTTTACGGCGACACTGGAGACATAGACGATAGAAGAGAATTTCAACTTAGCACATTTTAGAATAAAATTAAAAATATACATTTTTAGTCGTTTAAAATTCTATTTTTAAATTCTAAAATTTAAAATTTTCATATAAAAATATCTAAAAAATGAATTTTAGATTAAAAAAAAATTAAATTTTCTAATAAATTACTTTCCTAAGTTAAAATTATCTGTCAAAAACACTATAAGAGTTTGTCATTGTATTCAAATTAGAGTTTATCAATGACCTTCATAGATCAAATTCATTACTAAAATAATTGAGTTAAATATGAAATTACAAAAAACATTTCGCTGAAAATAATACTAAGTGGAAAAATGCCTCACCTACACACGGGTTCGAAACATGTGGGTTTTACCCTGGATAAGAAATTAAAATAGGTATAGGCTCGAAGTTAGATCTCACACGGGAAAACTTTTGCAAAAGCTGGGTCATGTTTTAAACAAATTTTAATAAATAATTGCTTTAATCTTATTTAAAATATACACAAAATTTGGACTAACGAGAAGACTCTTTTTATTACGTCAATGAGAAGACTTTATTTTTTTTAGAAAAGCAACAATATTTTTCAAATTAAAAATCGATAATTTTTTTTAATTTTATATTGAACCAAAAAAATATTTAATTATTTATACATATTAAAATACATTCGATTTGATTTACTATTAACTTTGTTTTGATATTTTAGCACTGTTTAGTTTATTTGCATTACAACAAATACCATAAAAACTTGTGCTTTCCCCCAAAACAAAAATCCCTCTCAACTCGAGTCCGAGGAATGATTAATTGATTACCGAAAGAGAAAAAGGGGGAAAGAAAATTATAGCATAGCAAGCTGTAGTATTCATAAGCTAAAGTAAATTCATTTCAGTGTTATCAATTTTGCTGTGTGTTCTTCTTCTTCTTCTTCTTCTTCTTCTGTATCGTATCTCCGTCTCGCGATTTTCCATTTCCACGACTTCGAGGTACAAGACGATGATGCATAATGAGAACCCACTTTGGTTTTGATTATTGTTGCTATTGTTGGTGTTAACTTGTTATTGTGTGTTCTAGGGTTTAACTGTGTTGTTGAAGCTTAATAAACGAAACCCTAGCTTGCGAATCGTTGTTTGTAAGGAATGGCCTCTTACAGGCCCTTCCCTCCCCAATCGAGTCAAATTCCAAACCCTATCCCGGGTGGGAATCATCAGTATAATAATAATCAAAATCAAAATCAAAATTGGGGTGCTTATGGAGATCCTTCTACTTCTTCATTCCCCCCCGATCCCTCCAAATTCCAATTATCATCAAAATCAACATCATGTTCCATATGCACCAGCCCCTCCAAATCCCCACCACCCTCCTCACTATCCATATCCATCACCACCGCCGCCGCCGCCGCCTCCACCGGAGGCTTCATACCAGCCGCCGCCACCACCACCAGCTCCTATGTATTATCCCTCTAGTAATCAGTATAGCAACCAGCCACCTCCACCGCCACCGCCCTTGTCGCCGCCACCACCACCTCCCCCCAGTTTCGCCTCCTCCTCCTCCCTCGGCAACTCAGAACAACAACGAGGAGCGGCGCTTCAAGGAGCCTTCCAAGTCTGGCCGGCGTGAATATGAGCATTCCAATCACGGCATTGCTCACAAACAGCACAAGCAGCAGCAGCCTCCCGTTCCGGTGAAGAGGATGAACAACGGGCCTCCCGGCAGAGCTGAGACCGATGAAGAGAAGAGGTTGAGGAAGAAGAGGGAATTTGAGAAGCAGAGGCAGGAGGAAAAGCATAGGCAGCAGCTCAAGGAGTCCCAGAACACTGTTCTGCAGAAGACTCACATGTTGTCCTCTGGGAAGGGGCACGGCATGATTGCAGGGTCTCGAATGGGTGAAAGGAGATCTACTCCCTTGTTAGGTGCTGAGAGGGTTGAAAATAGGTTGAAGAAGCCCACAACGTTTTTGTGTAAGCTCAAGTGAGTGTGTTGATATCATTTTATGTTTGAATTTATTGTTTTAAGTTACCTTGTGTCATGTTTTTTTTTTTTTCAGTTCAGTTTGCATTTTATTGGTGTTGGTAATGGTCCATAAGGTGGGCAAATGATATGTTGTTATATTTGGATGATGCATTATTTCATCTAGTGGTTTTGTTGTGTTTATTTCTATCACTGACCCTTTTTCCATGTGTATTCTCATTTAAGATTTCGAAATGAACTTCCAGATCCAAGTGCTCAACCTAAGCTTATGTCCTTCAAGAAAGATAAAGATCAGTATGTTATCAGTTGTCACTTTACATCGGTGTGTAGCTAGGAAATATACAGATAAAGATCAGTGTGTTATCTAATTGTAATTTTATGATTGTTGGCAGATATGCAAAATATACAATCACGTCTCTGGAAAAAATGTATAAACCCAAGCTTTTTGTGGAGCCAGATCTAGGGATACCTCTGGACCTGCTTGATCTTGGTGTTTACAAGTACTGTCCTCAGTTCCTTTTGTAAATTTGAATACTTGAATGGATTATGCGGATTGAGAAGGTCTGATGAACCTTTTTATACAGTCCTCCCAGTGTCAGACCACCTCTTGCTCCCGAAGATGAAGAATTGTTGCGAGATGATGAAGCTGCTACTCCTATTAAAAAAGATGGCATTAAAAGAAAGGAGAGGCCTACTGATAAAGGTGTAGCATGGCTTGTCAAAACACAATATATATCTCCTTTAAGCATGGAGTCGACAAAGCAGGTACTAGGCGTATATACTGATATGATGATGCATTACACTCACTACAAACAAAAACTAACAAACATTTTATTTGTAGTCTTTAACTGAGAAACAAGCTAAGGAGCTGAGAGAGATGAAGGGTCGTGGCATTTTGGACAATCTCAACAGTAGGTGTGTATATACCACCCTTACAAAGTCAATTGTAGGCAGATAAGTTATGATGTGAAAGTAATTAATATCCTCTAACTTAAATTGAATTCTCTCCTGTAGGGAAAGACAAATTAGGGAAATCGAAGCATCATTTGAAGCAGCTAAGTCTCACCCTGTTCATGCAACCAACAAAGATTTGTATCCTGTTGAGGTTATGCCATTGCTGCCTGATTTTGATAGGTATGGCACCATATATAACTTCCATAAGTAAAATTATTACTCACCCATTATTAATTGGCCTTATGTATCTGATATTAAAGTCTAACCTTTTGATACCTTCTACTGTCCTGCTTTTCAGGTACGATGATCAGTTTGTTGTTGCTGCATTTGATAATGCTCCCACAGCTGATTCAGAAATGTATGCTAAGATGAACAAATCTGTTCGTGATGCCTTTGAATCAAAGGTAAGCTATGTTGCAATTGCAAGGATGAGTGTATTAATAATCTATATTTCTAATTTCCCCCGTTTTTTCAAAGGTTAAAACTTAAAAGCCAGAATCATGTTAATTAGTTTTTTTTATCAGCTCATGTCAATTACTTGTATGATAGTATAAAAAGGAAATGCTTTGTCACTAAAATTGTTTGCAACCTTGCATACATTACCTGTCTTGTTCATTTTCTCTTGTTTGATTCAATATTTGGTGGAGCTATCTACTTTTATAAAGTTCAATTTACCTTTGTTTGTCAGTAGGATAGTGATTGGCTAAATTACCCATGTCTTAATTACCTGATTGGTGATCTTTTGGTTCTTTATGTGTTTGAAAGTAGCAAGTTATGAAATATGTCTGTCAAGTAACTATTAATTTGGTTTCGCTGTTGACCAATGGTGCCGATTGCTGAACGTTGTTAGACTGATTCCTATCCATTTGTGGCTTGCAGGCAGTTATGAAAAGTTATGTTGCAACGGGTTCGGATCCTGCTAATCCTGAGAAGTTTTTGGCTTATATGGCCCCAGCACCAGGAGAGGTATACATTAAATTTAAGTATGGATTTCAATTTTGAAACATTAGTTATTGTACATAATTCTGTGTTAACTTCTGGATTTATCTAAACTTTGTGATGGCAGCTGTCAAAGGATATATATGATGAAAATGAAGATGTCTCGTACTCTTGGATTCGCGAGTATCATTGGGATGTATGTAGAAATATTTTTAAAAATTCAAAGAATCTAGCATAAAATTACATCATGATTTGATTTTAAATTTCCATATCTAATTTTAAGTTGTTAACCCATTTAATGTTAAAATATATTCTTTTTAACACTATTCTGACATTTTTATAACATCTTAATAGGTTCGGGGTGATGATGCAGATGATCCCACAACATTCTTAGTTGCATTTGATGACTCAGAAGCACGCTACCTGGTATTTCTTGGGGCCAATATCTGTCTTTCTCAACTTATGGATTAGAACATAGTTTCGTGGTTACACAATGTCAATGTGTTAATTTGTTAGTAAATTTGATTTGCAGCCTCTTCCAACTAAACTTGTTTTAAGAAAAAAGAGGGCTAAAGAGGGAAGATCGGGTGATGAAGTTGAACAATGTCCAGTACCTGCAAGAGTGACTGTAAGGCGGAGGTCTAGTGTTGCTGCGATTGAGCGGAAGGATTCTGGGGTATGGCACTAAATTTATCTATTAAATTGGTCATTGCGTTTGCATACACAAAATAATTTCCCATATACTGTGATGTTTTCAACTTTCAAGGTATATACAAGTTCAAAGGGAAATTCCTTAAAGAGAGGTGCCTTAGAAATGGATGATGGTCTCGAAGACCAACATAGAGGTGCACTACACCAGGACAATTATCAGTCTAGTGGAGCAGAAGATTACATGTCTGATTGATTATTTGATGCAAATGCTGTTGTCTTGAAGCAAATTGATCCAACGAAATGGTGGTTGGATTGGCTGCAAATAGCTGAATTTGTTGCAGCCTTTGTGCTTCTATGAAGAATAACCAATGACAACTCCGATATTTTTGTATGCCCATTTTAACTTAATGCACATACTTTCAGATTGTAGGCAGCTGTTAAATCAATATAGATTTTCTTTCCAATACCATTATATTAGAAAAGATTGAAAATAATGAATTGTAAAAAGCATGTCAGACTAAATGGAATCCCGTCATTGCTCTGAATGTTTTTTTTGTGAACAGCTTGCCAATGAAATTACTCTCTTCCCGTTTATCCTTGTCTATAACGTTGTGGCATTCTGATTTAGACATGTTTGCTTTTGTTCACATTATTGACTATTGATGTTGTGATATTGTTTTTCAAATAATGAAATTATGTATGTAACTATTAGATTTCATTAGATGTTTGATTTAATTTTAAATTATATTGTAATCCTAATTCACTAAAATTCAGAAGCATTACTTAAAATTTTCAAAATAATTAGAGAATAAAATGGGTGAAGACAATATACATGTTGTTTGTTTTAGATTTTAAAAATAGTTAGACGTTTACCGACGCATAAACAAGACATCTTGAAAGAAAAACATTTTTTTCCTCCTCTCAAACGCGGTCAGGCGTTGGGAGCAATGTAAGTATGAAACATGCTATAAATTAAATGGGCTAAGCATTAAAGTTCGAAGGTTTTTTCCCTTGGATGAATGTTGAGATATATGTAATTTATCATTTTAGATTACTCATGTGCCTGTAGCTCAATCACTAGAAGAGTCTAAATTAGAGATATTAATATATGATGGTTACAGGTTAAAATTATGTTGATTCATTATTTTAAAAAAATCAAAATTCCTATTTATTGGCACAGCGGTTATTCTTCGTTTTGCATCAATATTTCAAAAAAAAAAAACACAGTTATATTCCATCGATTGCACCAACTAACTGTTAAAAAATATATGCAATTAAAAGTATATAGTAGCCAAGTATATTAATATCAATGATTTAATCAACCCCGAGTATGAGTTTCAATCGTGCCTCACTGCATTTTGCATTCATATTATGTCCAATACAACTGATCTCTTAGCTTTTGATCTCAAGCCCAGAAAGGGTCACGTTCAAACTCAATACTTAATGAGCTTATGTACAGAATAATACCAGAGTCCAAAGTAAGCCCCACAAATCACAATCAAGTTAAGATCCACCCACCATCGTCTATGTAGAGTTAAAAATGACACAAGAAAATGAAGTTGGAGAGAATACTGGCCTATGCCATCCTATCATTATCATAATCATATGGTATTAATACCAAATAAAAGGTCTGAGAACAGTGATACAGAGAAGCTGCATTACAGAGAAGATAACAAAATGCGCATTTAGCATGCGTCGCCTGTAAGTACATGAATGAATTATTTTGTCGTCTAGGTGGAACAAAGATAGAATGCATCAGCCTCATGGCCACAAATCTTACAACATAACCAGCATTTACAAGTCAAAATTTTCTAGTGAGACTATTTGCTTGCATATATCTTGGCTTTAATTTATTCATCACAGGAAGCTTCTTCCAGTAAGTCAAGAAACCCTTTGTGAGCACATTTTTGACCTGTGGGTACCTTGGGTTGACATCCCCAAGTGGATGCTGCCTCAAACTTAGTCCATAACTCCTTCTTCAAAGTATTTTCGCCAGGACATTTCCCCGTTTGAAACGAACTTTCAGGCATGGGAGTGCTCTTTACATGTGATAAGTTGCCAACAAAATGATCTGCACAGAAGAGAAAAATAACAGTCATTTTCATGCATGAAACCCCATGTTAACCCAACAATTGCAATAATAGATTAAGACCATGCTTGAATAAACCTCTCAATAAACAATTGCATGAAAATAAGTAGGTAAAATAAGTTAAATTTCTTTCATAAGGTAAAAATCAACTTATGCAAAGATCTTTTTCATCATCTAACTTCTCCAGAAACAACTAGAAAAAGTTATAATATTTTCTTCTCCCAAAGTGGTTACTGGGAAATTTATCTAAACAGAACCTAATTGCAATAAGCATTACCTTGGTTGCAAGATTTTTTGGCTTGATCATGATCTTTCGAAACATCACCATCTTCAAACTTGCTGACTTGTTCATTAAGAATATTGTCAGCTATCTGAACACACAAGTGACCATCAATCTTTTCATCAGGTGGCTCCAACAAAACACAAGTTTTAGGAGGTGAGGTAAACCAATCGGGCGACGCTTCCACCATTTTCTTCCCAATTCCTGACTTGTGTATCCCCGGGAGCTCCAGATACATCAACGACAAATCATGCGAAGAATCGTCACTACTGGAAGATTCTGAATCACTGCAATGAGTCCCAACAGGATAGGGGGTGCCCTTGCGAGCCTTGCGATCTCCCAACCGTGAGATTTCGGATATGGGTTCGAGCAAAAGGCAGGATCTAGGAGGCGACATTTTTAAGCACGGAGTCATCATAAGAAGCATGGATCCATCTTGGTTGTTTGGAAGTTGCTGCTTAATTGGGGTTGGTTTCACCATAACACTGTCCTTGAAGGTAGTGGTTGATGATGTAGTGGGAGGAGGGAAGTGTGGTTTAGGTTGGTGGTGTTTGGATGATAATGGAAGAGGTGTAAGCATGAACATTTGTCTTCCTCTTTCAACAGTGCAGTTGGCACGCCATGACACAAGGGGTGAAGGAGACACTAAATTCAAGGTTGTCTCTTCAGGACTGTCACATTCTATGCTTTCATTGTCAGAAACTGTGTCTTGAGGGTTAAGGGCATTTTGAATTTTGGGAACCCATGGCTGAAATTTAAAGAAAAGACAACATATTAGAAAGAAAAAAAATGAAGAATGAAGAATAGGGTGTTTAAGGTGGATTCAATCCCCTGCTAACAAAAAAACTAACAATTAAAAACTAACATTTGCCGATAAAAAAAAATGAAGAATGAAGAATATGGTTGGATAGGATTTTACCTGCAAAGAAGAGAGCATGTTAGAAACGACACAAGAAAAAGACTCAATTTGCGTTTTGCCCTCTTTGCTTATGGTTTTGTTGTTGTTGTAATTCATTTCAATGGCTTGCACGACAAGCTCGTCAATCTGCGAATTCATTAATTGTAACACTGGTTTCTCATTTATTACTCTTTTTTCATACGTTAGGTTAGAAATATAGGGCTAATAAATAATGAATAATGATTGCTGGTCTTCAACAGTGAAAATTGAAAGGATTTTTTGCATAGTATGAAAGGGTTGAATCGAAAGAAAGGGGAAGAGTGAGAGTACGCACGCACCTGATGGAGAAGAGAAGAAAGATCGGAGCGAAGGCGATGAAGATCCTCTTCAACCTCACTACCCAAACCCATGTTCTTCGTTCTTCGTTCTTCGTTCTTCCTTCGTCTCTCTCTCTGCTTATTTGAATTTTTCTCCAACGCGGGCGGGGTTGCACCAAACCACGTCGTTTTGGTATAACCTGGGTTTTGATTTTGACATTTTAGCCCATTAGTAATTTAATATTAATATTTAATACACGCTCCGAATTAATCATTTACCACTTACTAGTGTTTTCGGCCCGTGCAATGAAACGCTCTTACTACTGTTTCCTTAATAACTAACGAAATAGATATAGAATGAATAATTTTAATTGCTATCCATAATAAATCCACTAAAATTATTGTATCACATTATTATCGTATTTATCTTTACATTTTATGTGTTTCCATTAAACTTTTTATATATGAAGTATGAGGACATATCATGAAAGATGATTCGCAAACATTTTAGACAAGAAAGTCAGAATTAAATTTGAATCATATAATTAAAAAAGTGGTTAAGATTTAATAATATATGATCAATTAAAAAATCATGTAACTTTTTTATATATGATTATACAATTTAAATTTAATTTTTTCACTTATATAAATGTTTTTTTTATAAGATATATCCTCTATGAAGTATATACTTATTTAATTTAAATGGTATAATTTTGGACAAAATGTGTATATCTATGTGTGTATACATTCACCACTATAATTTGTAGGGGTGTTCGCGGGTCGGTTTGGATCGGTTTTGGTCAAATTTAAGACCCAACCCAATCAAATTTGATCGGTTCGGTTTGGTTCGGTTTTCAGGAAAAAAAAATTGAAACTCAACCCAACCCAACCCATTCATGAACAGTTCGGTTTGATTCGGATCACCGGGTTACCCATTTAATTTTTTTTTTAAAACTACTATTTTATATCACGATTCTTTCAAATATCTCATATAATTAACACAATATTATCAAATGTATGAAAATGGTAAAATTGATTCATTTAATACTATCAACATAATATTCTAAAATAGACTTATAATATAAATTAAAACAAAAGATTTTTGAACAAAATTTACTATAATAGTCTGAATCACAACTATTTCTTACAAACCAAGTTTTGTAATAACCAAAATATAAAAGATGCTTTTTGCTTTGTCTTTTAAGCCGGATCTCAAATGTATTGGTAAGGATCTCTCCCCTGCCTATTAGGAAGGCTGACAGTTGCTTGCTTGTCTAGCTCAACCCCTACTGAGCTTTCCGGTAGGCATCAGTAAATTAGATTATATTATTATCAATTCTCACTTACTTCTGTAAAAACTTCTTCCCTCTTGCAATTCCAACTCGGCCAGAGAATCAAAGGGCAGATGATATGTCTTTCTATCCATCCTGATTGTTGGATAGAAATTGAAATCCGACTTTATGCGAGCAAGGTTTAAAACAATATAATTTGTCCTTCTATAAATCGAGAAAAAACATTTATCCAAAAGATTTATTCATTACTACTACATAAAACACTACATTACATAAACAACCACATATGTCTTTCCTAGAGAATCAGAGCTTTAAAAGCATCATGTTATGCTAACTACATTAATGATTTTCGAAACAGAAATAAGTCAAAGGGTAGGCCTTAACAGGTAGAAAGAAGATAAAGGAACTACTCTTTTTTTCTTTTTTCTAGTCTCTTAGAAACAATTAAATGATGGAATTTTTGAAAAATAATTAAAATGAATAAATTAATTTTGATCCATGCAACAAGTTTAATATATTTTAATTTATAGCAAATAGTAGCTAAAAATTATATCAAATTTGATTGTTAATGATAATTAGGAATGTGTTTAAAACGCTACTAATTAGAATTTATCATTTATATAATATTCAAGCTCCATTATTCATGACTCACGAGCATATATATCAAATCCAAACAAATAGTTACCTCACAAATTCTTTTTTAAAGGCAAAGCGTTTGGGTAATATAGCAATATAGCATTTGTGTACTATTCAATATTAATCGCAATATAGCAACAAAGAATCACACTTACCCACGACGGAGTTTCAATGGCGAACAAAAATGCCTCAAGTAGAGTGATTGGTAGCCAAAGCCAGACGATAAGTATGAACCCAAAGGGATTCTAATGAGAATCCAGACAAAGGATTCTAATGCAGTTGCAGAGAAGGAGATAAGATGAAAGGGTAACAGAAGTGTAGAGAAAGAGATGAGATGAAAGGGTAACAGAAGTGCAGAGAAGGATGAGAGAATAAAAAGAAACATAAATCCTAAAGATAAGATAAGATAATATGATTATGGATTGGGCTTCATTGAGCCCACACATTTACAATACCACACTTTTTTTATTGTCAATTTTTTTTTAATTTTTAATATATATAATAAAATTTATATTATTATTACGGGTTAACGGATCGGGTCATCGGGTCAACAGATCTGTAAATCTAAACCCGTGACCCAACCCATACATGAACGGTTTTGATCGGTTCGGTTCGGTTTTGACCCAAATACATAAATGACCCAACCCAAACTGTTCAGATTGATTCAGATCAGTTCGGGTTCACGGGTGACCCATACCCGTGAACACCCCTAATAATTTGAATTTGATTATTAGTATATTTCTAAACTAAGTAAAATCTCACTTATAAATAGTTACCTATATAATTTATTTAATAATATTTTACTCATATAACCTATATATTTACTCGTTACAAATATTCCATACGATTACTGCCAATTTCGTTATCTAGCAAATATATTTACTCGTTACAACACGGCATGAACGAAGCTAAAAGATCATCAGCAACAATACAAACAACTAACATTTACTTTTAAAAAAATCGAAATTCACATAACCATCAATGAAACCGAAATAGAATATTAGAACAGAAGAAATGCAAGGAATCAAAGAATATAAGCATACATAGAGTAATGTCGAATTACAACTTATATCAATACAAATCACAGCAATAAAATCCTTCTTTAGCTCTGTCTTAACACACTCTAAATTACACCCAAAATTTTCTACATATTAAAATGCAGCTAAACAAAATCAAGGCATAACTCATAAGGCATTAAGGAAAATAAAAGGCCAAAAATAGATATTGACCCACCACCATGTCCCCAGTTCCTATGGATCCATCACTATCAAGCAACCAAAAAGGTATATAGCAGGCTACAGAAAGAAAAAGAAAAAAAGAATGAATCCTGCTGTGTAACTATCTTCCCTGAACAAGGCCACTGAAAACCTGGCTATTCCCAGCTAGAGTTGCTTCCCACTCAACTGAAGATAGCAGAATCTGTGAAAGGGATATCACAACTTGTCTCATATCAGGTCGTAAGATGGGGTCCTCATCCACACATTGCTTTGCCAACATAGCCAACTAATGTATAATACCAAAACAACAAAAGAAAAATGAGACGCAATAGTAAAAACATAATGCCAATTGTCATCACTTTAAAAATAAATGGAACAAGTTATTCTTCAGAGACATGAGTTATAAGGTTGGCTTAGTGATTGAGGGGAGAAGGGGGGAGGGAGAGGCCGTGGATTCGAATCCCTCCCGCTAAAAAAAAACTAACAAATTAACAACTAACATTGGCCTTTCAAATAAAGAAAGTTACAGGTATGTAAAAAATTTACTTTGATTATACTTTGAGCTGAACAATCTTAAATTTCCTCGGTTAATAGAGTCAAGATACCCAAAATCAAGCTGGATGAGAAAAATACATGAAAAGGAGAAACTAACCTTAAATACACAATCATGGGGATACAGATCCATCATATTTGGATCAATATATTCTCTCAAGCTTGACATACTCATAGAATCAGGTGAATTCCTAAGAACTCCCAGCATCTGCAATTTTAACAAACATTAAGGCAAATGCCCCACAAAAAGGTTGCAATGGTAATACACAAGAACTGCTATCATAAATGAAATAAGGAGAAATATAGAGGTTTTAGAACATGCATAACCAACAACTAGTACAGCTGGTAGCAGCCTAGTTCTGAAAACCAAGAAAAGTATTCAATAAATTCTCATCACATTTTATCCAAGGTTTACAAGTGTACAAAAGTAGCATAAATATGGGAATCCTTTTGAAAACATTTTACTGATATAAATTTGGTGTGGATGGACTTTCCAGAAATTTGTGGCACTCTACTTAACTCACAATATGCCCAAATGACGGATCAGGAAAGAAATCATACACTCAAGACTTTTGATCCTTGAAGGCCCCATATTCAGCTATTGCCACATGGCTCATGAAATTCAACACAAGTCTCTGCCCTCTATTTAGTTATTTCCAGTCCTACTGGCATCTGAACATTAAATATTAGGGCAGATATGATGGGATCATCATCATGAATGATTGCTAAAGTTATTCAAGCCCCTTACATTCTTTTATGTAAAGGCTAGGCAGAACTATATGCTTGTAGAACTGTTATTCAAAACAACGTCTTGTAAGCAGAACTTACTATGGATGCCAGCGAACGTCTATCAGGATTTTTTGACATTGTGCCTTCTGATCGAATGATGGCATCTTTTCCTGATATGATCTCAAAAAGGACAACACCAAAAGCGTAGACATCACTTTTAGTGGTCGCAAGACCCTCACTCAAATATCTGCAAAATATAAGTAATAAAAAATAAATATATATTATTTTATGCAGGAGGAATAATTTTTAAATAAAATTGTGAGTGATACTTACTCTGGAGCAAGATATCCATATGTACCAACAACTTTGGTAGTTGAAATTTCTCCCTCATTTGCTTTCCCAACAAGTTTCGCTAACCCAAAATCTGAAATCTACATAAGCAGAAAGAGATCAAAGACAAACAAAATCAACAAATGTGAAACACTTCAAAATGATGTGAAATCTAGTGTATAAATTGCTTATTACTTTTGCTCTAAAGGAATCATCAAGTAAAATGTTACTTGTCTTGATATCACGGTGAACATAATGAGTTTTTGTGTGCTCATGTATGTATTCAAGACCCCTAGCAGCATCAAGTGCAATCTGGACCCTCATGATCCAAGAAAGTGGGGAGTGACCTATAAGCAAGACAGAAAATGGACACACAATAAAAAGTGCTCTCAAAATTAATGCTGGAATCAGATTGAACCCCTTAAACCTACTGGGAAAAAGAAAATCCTCAATGTTATTTTTCTTATTGCACATTTTCCAGTCTCATCACAATAACCAGGCAAAATGCTGCAAGCAGTTAATTTCCAAAATTGCACTGGAGAAAGCATTTCATTAAATTTTAAAAAAATTTGAAAATTTATAAGCACCAAGTCCACACATATAGTGATGATTAATATTCTAAAGACCAAAGCATAGATGCATAATCTTACCCTTATTTTGAGGATCGTGCAAATGGCTTTTGAGTGAACCCTTCTGAGCATATTCATATACCAGGAAAAGCTCCTCACGACTAGCTGCATAGCCAATCAATTCTACCTTGACAACATCAATCAAAAGTACGACTCAGACTTTTGAAATGTGCAAAGTTGTTGGCTCTAAAATCAATGCATATAATTTATTTTGATTAAAAAAGAAGTTACCAGATTAGCATGGTGAACCTTGCACAAAACTTTCATCTCTGACATAAACTCTTTTGTTTTAGTAGCTGTCATTCTTTTAATAGCAACTTCCTACAAAAATTTAAGCAAAAATGATCTGAGAAAAAAATACTCACTTTATATCATAACAGACTTAAAGTATAATGCCAAAAACCTGATCACGAAGGAGGCTATAATAAACAGAACCATATGTTCCATGCCCAAGTAGACTTGAATCAGAGAAACCATCAGTTGTGGAGAAAATCTCTTCATATGTAAAAACAACAGGCTTCTCCACGTCAAATACGTCAGGCCCAAGAGCTGCAATGATAATAAGCATATTATGCATAAATTCCAATTTTAAAGGTCAAATCATTAATATTGGTAGTACACAGAGATGTATAACAAAACCAAGAGTTATATATCCAAGTTCAAAGAATTGCATGTATACAGGAGGTCATACTAATAACATATTAATGAATAAAAATATAAAACCAAGGGAGAGTTAGTTATAAGTTGTTAATAATGCATCTTACTTTTGACTTTGCATCATAATGTCGGAAAATTACTATGGAATTCAAGTACAATCATCTTGACAGACAGAAAGAAAACGAATGCAAGTTATACAATACCCTCATATAGGAGTAAAGTTTTCTGATATCATATTTTAAAAATTGCAGGACCATATAATCTAGGACTTCATGTTTTATGCATGCACAACTATATTGGAGACTGGACCATATGACCACCAATCATCCAGTGCAATATCCATCAATTCTTGACAAAATCCGATAAAAACCTGGCATTACAAGCAGGCAAACCCTTTCCCCTATTCCTCCCTCAATCAAATTTGAAAAGGAATCTTCAAACAAATAAGTACACAAAATATTTTTAGTGTGCTGGAGAAGATAGAATAAAATGTGCAAAACATGATTACTTCATGCTGAAATCATAGGCATAATATACAACTTGAGAATCCAGTAGGTAGGTTAGTTACTTGAAGCTTTGGGAATCGTAATTGTGTGATTGCTGGATTCACCATCTGTTTGCTTCTGATCAACATGTTTGCCACATATGTACCTTCCAGAACCACAAAAAAAAACTTGGGTTCCGAAGAATATGGAATTTATGAGAGACCTTGCCCTCAGCATCTTTCTCATGAGTTCTGGTATCAGTAAAACAATTTGATGATCTCAGACAAACACAAAGAATAACAGTTAATATTATTAGAACAAGCGCAACTCCTAAACCCCCAACGATCCATCCATAGGGTACATGAGCCTTATGATTGACTTGATCAGCTGTAACCAAAAAATTAAATTAATTCAGTAAAGTGTACATTCTATTATAACACAGATAACTAGGAAATCATACCTAAGTTGAGTATCTAATCTATATGAAGAAAACCTCAAAATAATAAAAATAAAACTAGGTGAAATAGAGGGGGAAAAAACAAATATATACAAATGGGTGAAGTCCAAGAGATACAAATAACATGAAGTATTGTATTCCAATTTATTCAATAATGGACACAGATTAGTAACTCAGCAGAATTTACCAAAAAGCTAGTCACTAAAATTAATTTGCAAATGAGAGTATGTTTGTTACTCATTTTTATTATCACTGAATTTGCAGAGATTTTCAACAAGACTTGCGGCATATCCAGACCCCTCTACCACCTGATCCAAACCCCAAGACTATTACCATATGTCACAAGTAAAGCCCCATATAACTACCTGTCCACACAAGTGTCTCCTTCATAGAGATCTACATAGCTGTTACATGAAGCTCTTAGCTTCACATTAGGCAATAAAGCCACAAAATAACAGTGTTTTATTAGGTCCAACTGAATTAGAAGCATGGTCATTTTAGCACTGGAATTTCTAAGTTTCAAAATAAACAATAAGAATCAGCTGAAACTAAAAGCAAAGGATAACAAACTAAACTTTAACCTCTTTTAATTTGTACATAGATAGAGACATGACAAACAAACAAGAAGCTAAAGGAAAAGTTATTTTCCTTTTTACAGCATATGTTGATCAATACCTGAAAAATTATCAAAGGATGGGGAAGGAACAGGAACTGGTGGAGCAGCATTATTCAGGGGATAAGGGTCACCAGGAACTGCAATCCAATGAAATATTTCAAATTGCAGTCAGGATTGGAAGGTGCCTAATATTATTGCATTTCACAAATACAATTGGAACATTTGTAACAAATCCAATATTATTGCATTACAGAATAGTAGTACATATTACTTTATCATATTTGTCCCAAATGTAAAGAAAATAAAATAGAAACCAGAGATAGTGTTCCTAGACTTAAGTTCCATGACTCAGATAGATGACATCAACATAGAGAATAGAATATTCTTCAACTTTCACACTGTACGGAGAGACTAACATAAACCACTCTTTAAATACAATCTTCTTACAAAGATAACACTACAATTAAATTTAAAAGTTGATTTAATATTAAAATTTATCTCATTTTGAAACAGTATGTCCAGAGAGAAAAGACAAGATGCAAAGAAAAATCTCAGGTTCAGAAATTTAACTGCAGTCTGCAATCCCTCCAATCTAGTTCGTTGTTAAAGCAACCGATGCATGAAGAATAGACAATACTCTGTTTCAATTTTTTAGCAATTGATAGTAGTAGGTATTTCTCATACACAAATGAGTTTCTCAACAAATTAATTGCTACCAGCCTACCACTCATAACAAACCAAGAATTTTCCCAATTCCCAACTACTTGAATGAAATCACTTTCACTTCATAATCGGCTCATTAAATGTACACACATCTACACACATTTCATTTGCCAGATGCTTTATAAATAATAACATATCATGAAATTCCCTTTTATCTTGATAAAGTATATTTTATTTTTTTAATTACGTTAAAAATAACAACAATGCTCGAAACCACTATATTCAGTCACTTTTTTCCCCAAATTCCAAATGCAAAACCCTCAACATCCCCAACTCTCACATCCCATCCAGATATTCCAAAATGAACTCGTTGCATAAATCAATAAAGACATAAAGTCTAAAACATCCTCCACCAAAAATGAACAAAACCAACCAAAACAACCCTCTCAAACATATATATTCACAAATCACATACACACAAGAAAAGGATTAAAGAAGATTATTAGAAGGAAGGAAGGACTAACCAGAATCAAGGGGTATATAATAAAGTGAACCAACAGTGACATTATCAGGATTACCAATGCCATTCACACTCTCAATGCTATCCATACTAACCCCAAACCTGCTTGCCAAGGACTCGACACTATCTCCATCTCTCATCACATAACTAACCAAATAGTTCCATAATCCACTGGAACAGCCACAAAACAACCCCAGTGACACAACAGCACCATTCCTGGCCATCCTGGTTGTGTTGGGAAGGAAAGCAAGGCCATCATAGGCATCCATCACCATGTCATACACCAACCCCTCATTGGATTTCACAGTGAAAGTGGTGTTGGACACGTATTTTTTTATGCCAGCAGCACAAGAACAGTTCTTCCTTATGAACATGTAACCCCAACCGTTGCCTTCAACTGTGATGTCACCAGGCAAAACATCAAACATGCTTTGAATCAGAGCAAGTGTGTGGTTCGGTCCAGGCTTGAAGGCCATGAAAGAAGTGCAAACACGGCTTGTGTCCGTACAGTTCATGGGTTCTGTGGGGTAGCAGGTGCTGCTGTGAAGCTGAAAGAGGAGAAAGAGAAGAAGCAACCCCCAATGGGGTTTTTGCAACAGAACCATCATTGGTTGGTAATATACTTGAGTGACGAGAATTTTGAGCAAAAGGGTCAATGAAAATGAACCAAAAGAGCGAGCTTGATCCCGGGAAAGGAATGAACTTGATCTAAGTTTGAAGGAAAATAGTACAACGAAGTACAAGTTTCAGTTGGGAAAAAAGGGAAGAAAATCCAGATTGAGCAGAAACTAGAAAGCAAAGTGATGGGATTTTGATGCTCCAGCTTAAAAAAAACTTGTTTTTGGTTCCTTCTTCTTTAACAAATTGATGAAAGATGACCAAAAAAAAAAATCAGAGTTCAGGAATAGAAAAGGTGGTGGTAAGTAAGGTAATAGTAATAATAGTTAAGGGGGGTTGAAGTTGAAGGGAATAAGAAGAAGAAAGGAATAAAGAGTGTGTAAAGAGAGCATTTGCATTTTGTTGTGTATGTAATTGTAATTGTAATGGCTAATGCATTGTTGTTTGTTGTTGTTTCTGGTAACTGGTAAACAGTAAACAGCTTACTGGACACAGTAAAAAGAGAAAGCGACCTGCAAAGAGGCAACTTTCAGAACCACACACCAACCTCACCTGGCAGACTCTGATGCTTGAAGAGACGTTTTCTCTTTTGACACTTTCACCCCTTCCTTATATGGAATTGCCAATTGGAAACAAGTAAACCACCTTCTGAGATAATTAGGCTAAAAAAGGCAAGTAATTTTTTCTGTCTATTTTAAGTTTTAACTATGTCCCTTTTATTAATGATATTCATGAATTACTTAAACATATATGTTATTTAAAAAAATAATTTAATTAATTTGGTAGATTGCCATTAATTTATTTTTTAGTTGTAAAAATGGTAAAAATTTAATAATCTAAATATAAGAATCATTTAACATAAATATAGTGATAATATAAATTATCATTAGTTGACACAAGAATTGTGTCTCTTAACTAAATTGTTCAGTCTCCAACTTTTGATATTAGATATAAATAAATCATGTTTTGAGGTAAATATTTATATTGTATGTGTTTATGATTCTCGATAGATTAATTAGTTACAATGATAAATATTTAAGAATTTTTTTATATTTATATAACCTATCTTAAGTTCTTAAAGATTGTATTATTGGAGAAAAAACCTTGTTGAAATTCTTAAATCTTGTGTGATATTGTAAAATGTATAAAAAATAAGTTAGGTAACTCCATCACAATTGTATAACTAAAGATGTTTATAATTACTTTAAAAGTTCTATTTAAACTGATTTTTAATTAGTTAATAATACAAAAATCTTGACACCAAAATTACATTAAAAAAAACTCATAAAAACGTTAGTACAAATAAAAGAGTTTATCATTTTTAATAAGGGAAAACATTAATTCAACTCTTTAGTTAAAAGTTTAATTGATTATATTGTTAAATTTGTATGTCCAATATTCAAATTTGAGATTTTTTGTAAAGAGCAAATAATTTCATATCAATTAATTAACACGCTTAATACTAAAATGATAATTTTGAAATTAGTGTCAACTTTTCCAATGAAAAATTAGTATTTAATATTATGAGTTTTTTATAGAGTGAAATTGGCATTTAATATAGTGTGATGTAATTTGACATTTCTTAAAACTTATTAGCCTCTTAGCACACTCTTGGGTCAATAAAAGTATTAATTATTATTTATACAAATGTTAGTATATGTTAAAATATTTGTTTTCAAATACAATAACAGTTTCGTATTTGCTCAAAGACCCAACATTACAAAATAAAAAATATTTTTTTAACAAATTGATATGAAAATCATTTGTAGAAAATAAGATAACCAATTATATGAAGTTTAAAAGTTTCAATTAAAACTAGAATAAATCATATATACGTATGTATGTATTGTGGATAAATGAACATATATAAATATACACTTTGATGGTAATATTTTTAAAGGCATGTTACATGTAATTATAAGTATTGATGGTGGGAAAAAAAATAAACAACTATTAACATTTTATTGAAGGAAATTACTTTCATAATCAATCGAAATTCGAAACAGAGGACCCAGAGACAAAAAAATCTTGTTTCATAAATGTAGTAGCCTTATATTATACCACAAAAATTTAGAATAATACGTATGGTCAATTCATGAAGCCTGTGAGATTTTTATGGTGTGAGGATAATATGGGAAATAAACATATGGTTACGGAAAAGGGAAGGCATTGTATAGAGAGAGCAAATAGCTGGCAATAGGCAAAAGAAAAGGACAGTTTTGGTAGTGGGTCCCACACCAAAAGGAGTCTCCAATGTGACCAAAACATCGACGAGGAGTTCTCAAATCATCGGAGACTCGTCCCATAATAAGGTAAGAATTCGTTGACTTTTATGATGTTTGACTGGGGTAAACCGACACAGAGTATGATTCCCTCACTCACTGCATCTAAAAACTTTATTATTACCTCACTGTAACAGAGAGCACCAGCTGGAACCTGAACTTTCAGCAGCTTGTGATAAAGTGGAAAAATAAAATACACTAAACAAATTAAATAATATAATTTATAATTAAGGATCACAATAATTGAATAAACATTAAAAAAAACACTGAAATAAAACTGAATTAAATATGTTTTTAATTTGATTAGTTTAAATATTTAAAAACCTACTAACTACAGGAATTGATTGAGATATCATTAATTATATTATTCTTTTGACAAGTATATTTTTTTATTGGTGAGAATAAAAAATAATATCATAAATTTATAATAATTCACCTATATTGTTTAATCATTTATTACATCATATGGAAAATAATTTCATTATGGATTTTTAAATAAATTTAAATTTAAATATTGACATTAAATTTTTGAAAATTTAACATAAGCCGATTATCTGAGACAAGATAAATTAGGACTCCTTAAATTATTACATGTCAAATTACCTATTTTATAATCATTTTATTACATATGACATTTGATGATATTAGAAAACACTACTTCATATAAGAAATGTAGCTATTTCAGGTCAAATGGCTACGTACGTACATTATTGACTCATGTACTTCTCATATCCATACCCTTTGACATGTAAATGTAATCATGAACTTACACACATATTTGCTTAATACCTTATTTTCACTCTTATTAATAAATACACGAGACAAGCAAGTCTCGTACTTATTATTCTTTCCATTTGACTTATTAGTCTTAGGGCTTTATCATGTTTAAATGAAATAACACAATAAATTAAATGTATCATATTCTTTGAATAAAAGTAAATAACAAATGTAAAAAAGTGTAGCCAAAAATACAATAACCTCTAAGGCTTCCACCAATATTATAGACTATAGTTTTGAAAATCGCACTGAATCAGTAAATTCAACAAAATTAATTGGTGACTCAGTCTAATGTTTGATGTAAATAAAACAAAAAAACCAACAATATAACAAATGGTAAAAAAATTTGGAAAAATGGTAAAAAAAAAAAACTACTAAAATTGGACAAACATAAGCAAATTAAAAATTACAATATATTAATGAAATTCTTTAATACAATGTTGTTTTGAATTTTTCTTTAAAAAATGAAAAATTAACCAAAATTATTTTTCATTTTTTATTTCATATTTGATTTTTTATTATTAATAAATATTGCTGTATATTATTAAAATTAAAGTTAAGCATTATTATTTGATTTAGACATCTGTGTCTACTTTAATATCCAAGAACCTGTAAAATGATATTTTATTGCTATAAATTCATGATATTATGTTTTTCTTTTTATTACTACTATTTTATTCATATCAGTTTAACCATAATTAAACTATTAAACCTTGAAATAATGTTCTAATCTAACAATTGTTTAAATTTTTTGTTGTATAATGACGGGAGTAAAAATTTGAACCTACACCTTATATATATTATCTTAACACATCACTAGGTCAATCCTACTGAACTAATGATTGTTTCAATTTCAAAAACATTGTTATTAACCACTACAATTTTGCTTTGTCTTCAAAATACCTCTAGAAAATTCAATAACCATTCTAGTTGAAGAAAAATTATAAGACTAAGAATTATGTCGTATTTTTGTAACAATATAATAAGCCAAAATAAATTTATTTTAAAATTTTAAAGTGATTTTTTGTAAATATAAAAAATCTGAAAATAAATATGGTTGAAAGAAATAAGAAAAAGGAAATTTGGGTATTCATTCATTCAGATCAATCTGACAAATCAATCTAATAATTCAAATCAAACCAATTAAATTGATATAATTTTTTTTCTAGGTCAGGTTCAACCCAAATCAAACCAATTAGAACCCATGACTATTGGTTAGAGTATCTGATTTTGAATTTTTAAATTTAAACCAAACTGAATATGTATTATTAATTTTTTTTTTATTTTTTAAATGCTAAAGTTACTTATATTTTTATGTTGTTTTGTGTAGCTCATTTGCATTTTATGTCGATCACACACACTCACATATACTTACTTTGACATTTTCGTTTTCATTTCTCACATAACCCTAAAAAGGGCATCACACGCTCACACTCATAGAGTTTCATCACGATGGTCGTTGAAGCCGTCAAGCCTCATTCGGACCTCCACCCATTCGACATTGGCAATATAGCTTTAACATCTAGACATCCTCAGGATGAATGAATTTGGCTAATTTAGTATATATCACACGAATATCTATTAATTTTGAGATAAAATTGTTATTTTATAATTTGTTTTTGAAACATTTATTATTATTTTTTATTAAATATCCGATGATTCGAACAGAACCAACTTGTTTAATTTAGTTTGAGTTAAAAAAGTTAATAATAATAATCTGAGTTAAACCAAATCAATCCATTTAAATTTTATTTTCTCCAAACTCAAATCAACTCAACCCATAAAAGCCCTAAAGAAAATGCAAGGAGGAAGAACGGTAAAGAAAAGACTAGTTAGAAGTCTCACTTTGTCTCTTGACCGAATAAGGCAATAAAACTAAGGACGCAAATTTCATTGTTGAAAAGTGCAGTGAAAGTAAAGAAAATACATTTAAATACTAGCTGTTGCCATTAAATAGGGAATGCCTAAAAAAGCACGCGACTCTGTAGTGGAAGATGCAATAGTGGTCGTCTCTACTTCTGTAACCAGACCCACCATCATAATCACCCCTTTCAATTGAAGTTAGTGATGTCATATTGTTAATTTTTTGCTATATACTTACAACATAATCTTTTATAAAAAATAATACTGTATTTTCTTTTAGCAGTAAATAATAAAAAAATTCTTTAAAATTTTGAATGCATTATATTGTTTGAATTTAAATTTAACATTATCAATTAAACTAAAATAATCTCGCAATAATTCTACGTAGTTCAAATAAAATTAGTTTTATATCTGTGATCTAAAAAATGTTATCTTATATAAAAATAATGTCATCTAGCTAGTTACTTGCACCATATAGTTGTTAGCATGTTCGAATTTATAAACTTAATTTCTAATAATGTCAATTATATAAAATTAATTTTAATTCAAAGTTATATTTTTTCAATTCCTACTCAATTGTATTATTAACAATAAATTTGATTAAAATTATTACAAGTGAACATTCCTAAAAACAAATATAACTATATTACAAAATATGTTTTTTTATCCGATAAATGTTAATTGTTAGAGAATATTTGAACCTATAACTTTTTTTTCTTTTACAATTAAATTAACGTTTATAATCCCTAAAAAATACATTTGTGATTCTTTGAACTACAAGGACCTCACCATCTATCAAGTACATGTGTGAGTAGACTTCTACTCTCAGATGATGTACCTTTTTTATATCTTAAATATGATTTTAGAAAGCTAATCTTAAATGCAATTCCTTTATTCTAAACTAATCGGTATCTCGTGTATTTGTACAGAATGTATTAATTTATTGTGTTTCATTCTATTTCGAATAAAAAACTATTTTTATAATAATTAAACATATAAATATTTAGAAATAAAGAAAATGATGAATTTATAATAAAAATAAGAGATTATGTTTGATGTATATAATATAAATATATGGTAATTATAAGTAAAACGCATGAATGAAAATTCTAACACTTTTTTTGTATATATCTTTTGTTGTTGATTTCGTCCGTTAGCATTCATTTTGCATGGGCGACCCATCTGTTTTAGTTTTCCCTTTTTGTCGTTGAAAGTCTTAAGTTAATAAAGAAATATTATTTAATAACAATAAGTATATATATGTAGTGTAGTATAATTGTAGGCATTTGACGATCAATTTGTAGTGTAGTATTCTTTAACAGTTTTGTTAATATCTTACAAAATGTCCAGTATAGAAATAAAATATTATCTATAAATCTAACTGATGGGTCACATCAATTTCAAAAAGATTGAAAGTAAGATTACTACGTGACAGAGAACATCAATTATTAGATTGAGTAATTTGTTCAATCATTGCTCCAGCTCCCTTTAACTCCACAAATCTTAAGATTGTACCGTCCACAAGACTAACATGCAAAAAATGAATATGGTTAAACAGGTTATATATCAGCTGAAAATGACACAAATACATTTGAGATTTCCAAATAGTTGTTATCAATTCCCAGTGTGGATCAACATCAATAGGCCTGAAATCTTCTTTCAAAGTGGGAACAAAAAATCCCTTAAAGAGACATAATTGTCTAGAGGTAAAGTTGTTTCTTCTAAAAGTAAGATGTCAATAAGATTAAAAGAATTATGATCATATTTACACAAATTATATATCATAGTTTATAATGAAATTTTTTTGTCAATTTCATGAAATGGTGGTTATAAAAGCAAATACAATAAAATGATGAAAATGCTAATGTAACAAAAAAATCTATCATATTTGAATGGAATGTTCGAGCCCACACTTTATAGATATGAGGTGTTAGTCAAATGGGTATTTCCTAAATTTTTTTCATTAATAGATAAAATCATATAAATAATATATAGCATGCAGAATAATTTTCAAATTATAAAGTTGGAACATACTTCATGTTATCTAAAGCTTTCATAACTTTTATATTACCAACAAAAGAAAAAAAAATAAGACTCTTCTCAATATCTATTCCAACCAATATATAGTAATTGATTACTATTAAATATAAAAGTTTGATGTCTACACAATATGCTAATCTATTATGACTCACATCTTTCTTAAGACTTATTTATTTTTATATATACATGTTAATATCAATATGATGGATGAATTTTGAAATTGAGATACTACCTTTATACCCAAAACTACTCAAAATGGCCAACAACACAACTTAGATAATAGACTTAGTTAAGTATAAGTAATAGTAGTAATAATAATAATAATAATAATAATAATAATAATAATAATAATAATACAATAAAATATAATTTTCCCAAGTAATAAAGTAGTAAAAGAAATTTTTATATAGCATATATAGGAATAAATTATACGCAATTTTAGTTTTTTCATAATTTTTTGTTTTAATATTATATTTTTATTATTTATGCTTTATCTCACTTTATTCTTACACGTTATACTAATTTTGTGGATTACTAACTTTTGTCTATAAATCTATCTGAGGTTACTACATGACATAGAACATCAGTTACATTCCCAACAAAAGAAAAAATAAGACTCTTCTCAATATCTATTCCAGTCAATATATAGTAATTAATTACTATGAAATATAAAAGTTTGATCTATGCATAATATGTTAATCTACTATGACTCATATCTTTCTTAAGACTTATTATCTTTATATCTACATGCTAGTATCAATGTGATGGATGAAGTTTGAAATTGAGATCATTTTTGAATAGATAACCCATAAACACACATAATGATTAATCCATTATATACATGCACTCAAATACATAACCAAATACCAAATTGGAGGAACTTTCTCTCCCTAGCAATAATTATTGAGTAGCAAAAATTGAGTAAGAATCAATGAATTCTTTGTCATATAAGAATAAAAAGAAAAAAGAAATGCTTTCCAATCAAATATACGCAGTTTATGAAAGCATGATGTGCAACTTATATTATTTTAATGTTTTTGCAGTATATATGATGTTTTTATCCTGTGGATGGTTATTTACTGGGTTTATTGCAAATATGCAATGCCTATTAGCAATTAATCTCCAACCCCAACCATAATAACAAACATGCTTGTTAAACATGTCTTGTAAAAAAAGCAGAAGAATGATCACTAACCAATAGCACAACCTTCATGATTCAACTTGAGAGAGGAATGACTGAATTCCAAAAACAATGAAAAGAATTCCACATGAGAGTGCAACCTACAAAGTATTGAGAACAACATTTAGATGACATGCACGCTCAGCTTAATGTTATATACTAGTAATATGGTGGTAAATCAGAATTGCACACTACATCAAAAAAATGCTAAGGACACATGGCTATAATGTTGTATTTTTGTTCACATATTGCATCCTCTTGATTATTCCATCACCTTTTCAATTAATTCTTTATACTCTGATTTCATTACTCCCATATTTTTTTGTTTGTAGTCTAAAACTAATTTTGAATTATTTAAAGTTGATGCTTGAGGACTTTATAAGATACATAATTTAAAATTTAAAATAAATTAACAAAAAAGATAGGGGAGAAGATGGACAACATGCAATGATAATAAAAAGGAGTAGAAATTGTTACAAATTTTGTAGATATCTGAGAAGCTAAACTCTTTCCTCCAACAAAAGCATAAGTGCACAATGCTTGTTCTCTTGTGAAAAGTAATTAAGCATTACATTCCTCTCCTACAAAATTGCATGACCTTAGGATTGTGACAATAACATATGCCATCATGGATAACCAAAGGAAAAATAGGCAAAGCTCTTGGAAAATAGGCTGAGCCTAGAATAAAGACAAAAAAATTAAAAGTCAAAATTTATAGAATTCCTCCAAGAACCACACCAAAAGGATTCTCATCTGCAGCTAAACCTATAGTAGCCAGCTAAAACAGAAAAAAGTTGTGCTTAGTGAAGTGATGGAGCAATCTCCAATAAAAAAGTTTATGCAGTTATGAAGTATCCTCACCTGGCTCATATTTAGGTATTCCTTCCCATTCTAAGGTAGTTGTCATTAAAGACCCAAAGCTGAGGCAAGTAATTGGAATTCTGTCAATGACTCTTCATACCCAACTGACAATAAAGAAATATAAGGCATGTTTCCTAGGGTGTGTTTAGAACAGAATTTTATGAATGACATTGTCTCATGACTACAATATAATCGACAATAGACAGATATTGGAAAAACTTTATTTTATCATTAATAAAATAGTAATTTTGTAAAACATGGATTTGACTTCCCTGTTGGCAGAAGCAAAATTAGAAAAAAAAAACACTGAAAAATATTTTATTCATTTTCTGTCAATTTCTTGCTTGAATTATCTGTGTTGTTGAACATATATAGTAGGAGCATACACCTATTTATAATAATTGTGACAGGTGAATGTGAACACTCACAATCAATGAATATATAATTTGATTATGATCACAACACTTATTCCTCTTGATATTCCAATAACATATAAAACATGGATGCACAACTACAACAAATGCTAATATTGATGAATCTTAGAAAATATGAATACAATAAGGAGCACAAATATAATAGAAGTTAAAAAATTGTAGAGCATGATATTATTATAAAACCACATACAAAGTGAATACAACATTAACATTTTCAAATAAAGGATTAAAAAATGTAGAGTGCAATAATTGTCTGACTTATGTCATCAATAACTCTCAACTACTAATAATTTTTTAGTTGTCACATTGCACAGATCCTTCGTTTTTCACTCGATGACATTTTTTTTCCTATTGACTAATTCTCATTAATTAAATTAACCTTGGATTTCTTTTTTGTTTTCACATTTCCTTAAAATAATAGAAGCAACAATCAAACGGAAGAAGACATAGAATTTCTATGAGCATGGTCTGACTATAGCAATACTAATAAATTTATGACATGGTGAAGAGCTTATATGATCATCATTTGCTCTCTTTTTTCCCTTAATTAAATATTCCTATAATCCCAGAGTGACAATAAGTCATTCACGTATTGCAAAGATGCATTTTCACATTTCCTTAAAATAATGGAAGCAACAGTCAAATGGAAGAAGACATGCACTCAAATACATTACCAAATTGCAAAAAAAAAAAAAAAAGTTGAACCATGCAGTATGCATATAAGCAGTATCTTAAATATTGATATTAGAACTACCAGTCAAATATGCAGTATGATGAAAACACACCCTGTTCACATTTTTTCTTTATACTGAGGAGACATTACCAGCAAAAAAAAAGAAGTTGAACCCGTAAAAACAAAATAAACTCCTATAAAAAAACAAAGAATCCACAATAGAGCCTACAAATTAACGAAAATCCTAAAGACCCAAAACCAAAAAAATGATCACTCCACTTCAATCTCCAAGTTGACATTGTTGTCTTATGTTAGAACCGTTAACATAAGATAGGCATTGCCCATTTGCAAAGATTAAGGAATTGGTTAAAAGGGAAGAGAGAGATAGGGAGAAAAAAAAAGTGAAGACAAAATGTGGAGTACCTGAGAAGGTGTGATTACGAAGATTATGAGAGATGTCATGGTGAGAGTGTGGGATTGTGAATTTGAAGTGCAGAGGGAAGAAAGAGCAACTTACATTACCCACAACGTAGAATTGAAGAGAAGGCGGTGAAGGATTGAGTGGGAGTAGAGAAGGGGTGAAGGATTAAGTGGAAGTTAGACGTTGTGCAACAAAAGGACTGCAATGCTCCAAAATCTATGTTTTTTTTTCCTTTCTAAAAGCTGTGAAAGTGAGACGCTATTAACAAAGGGGCTGCAATGTTCCAAAAGCTATGATCTTCTTTTTAAATAAAAGTTGTTTCATAAAATGGGAAAAACAAAATAGGTGTAAAATAACCAATTTGTCCCTATTTATGCTAAGTGTCAACAATATAAGTTGTCTAATTCTATAATTTTGGTGGTGGTTTCCTTTTATATAGATATATTAGACGAGTTTCCCAAGATATAAATGATATGAGGTACCATTACAAGCGCTTTGAAAGGGAGGCTCAATGAGAGTGACAACTGAATTAAAATGTAGTACTAAACAAGGAAGTTGAGCGATTTTTTTTTTAAGACAATTTTTTTTGTCTTTGAATGTGTTGAATGCTGACAAATTGGTCTTCGAAATATAAAAATTTAAATTTTAGTCCCCGAAAATGAAAAAAAATGTGAGAAATTCATCAATCCATTAACTTTCATATGTTACTCTTAATGAAAAAGCCTACATGATATAAAAAAACAAAAAAATCACAAAAATGATTGCCAACATGGTTGTTAAATAGGTTGGACAAAAATGTCAGCATGTTGTCATTGGACCAAAATGTCAATAATTTTGTACTAGACCAAAATGTTAGTATTTTATTTGGACCAAAATGTCAGTTTGTTTCCATTGAACCAAAATGTCAGTAAGTTATCATTGAATCAAAATGTTAGTAATTTTTTATTAGACCAAAATGTCAGTACGTTTTCATTAAACTAATTTTTCAAACCCAAAATTTTGTTTCATTTAAGAGTAAAATATAATTTAATCTTCAATTTTTGTTATTATTACAAACATAACATTAAACACTTCAAATAAATAGGGAAGCAAATATAAGTTAGAACAAACATAATAATATGTATAATATTGATTAATAAACATAATCTATCTATTGTTATAACATTTCTAATGTGACAGTATTTTACTCAAACAAAAATGCACAACCATTAAGTTAATAATTATAAAAAATGATACTCAACTTGATATTATCACTACCTAATACTGTCACAATAGAAATTTTTCAAATAAACATTCTACCAGTGTAAAAAATTAAACATTGTAACAATGTATCAATCATTACAAATTTATCCAAATTATGATAAACAATTAGCTATAAACAAAAGACAAGCATATCTCATATTTCACTTCTTCGAATCTTGGTGACGGAGCAGCCTTGGTGTGGGTAGAAAGCTCATGTAATTCGGTTAGTTCATCCTATGAGATGATACATTTGGGAATATAATTCGAATTGGTGCTGAAAGTCTAACTGAAGGTGGTCTAAACACAATTGACAGTGGTGGAGGTATGAAGTTTGTTTCCTATAAAAATTATATATAGTGACTAGTTATGCATAACATAATTTAACAATAACTAATCGGTTATATGTAAAAATCACTCACAACACTAGGATTTGAAGCACTTTGAGTGGTAGTTGGAGCTGGAACACTTTTAGCATTAGGAGTTTGAGTACTTTGAAAATTAGCTGGAGATTGTTCAACTTGTGGAGCAAGTTAAGACCAATTAATCTCATCTTACAAATATGTAACATCTAACATAAATAACTTGTAAACAATAATAAAAATAATTAATCAAATTTTAAAAAATATGTTACTGGTGTTGTTGTGGTTGTATTTGAGTTACAATGTTTGTTAAAGTAATTATACTTATTAATCAATATTATGTTTATTATTATGTTTGTTTCTCTGTTTCTTTTAAATGTTTATTGTAATGTTATACTTGTAACGATAAAAAAAAAGGAAAAATGAAGATTAAATTATATTTTACCCTTAAATAAAATAAAATTTGGGGTTTGACTAATTAGTTAAATGGAAACATAATGAAATTTTGGTTCAAAAAAATTACTGACATTTTGATCTAATGAAAAATTACTAACATACCTTTTGATTCAATGACAGCTTATTGACATTTTAGTCTAACGGAAATGTACTAATATCTTGGTCCAAAAAAAATTACTGATATTTTTGTCTAATAAAAAATTAATGACATTTTAGTCTAATGGTACCTTGCTGACATTTTGGTTCAATGATAACTTACTGACATTTTAGTCTAATCTATTCAGCAGCTATGTTGATAATCATTTTTGTGACATGTTGACCCTCTATGTTACGTAAGATTTTTTATTAATGGCAACAGACGAAAGTTAATAAATAAATGAATTTGTCGCACTTTTTTCACTTTCGGAGAGTAAAATTTGAATTTTCATCTTTCGAAAACGAATTTATCCGCGCTCTATACATTCAGGAACGAAAATAATTATTATTTTTTTTTTTAGATTTTCTTTTCTTAGTTAATGTTTCGTACAATTTAAGAAATAATTTTGAATTTATTATAATTATCCGGTATATTCTTGACTCATTTAAGAAGAAGAAGAATAATTTGAGTATAAACTAAAGTGATCGATGTTGAAGTAAGGTTGGCACAAAGATGCCACAATAAAAAGCCGTGAGAAATAAAAATGGGGGACTTGTGTGAGGCCCGCACGTGGACTCTAGACAACTGTATTATCTATGGGACACACATATCTCAGCCAGCATCTTAAATCTTAATTACGACAAAATATAATAAACAAAATTGGTTTTGAAAACCTAAAAGGTTAGTTTAAAGATTAGACATAAAAACTTAGGAGTTTGGGTACTTTATACGGAATATTAAATTCAAACTTAATTATTGTTATTATACAAAAAAATAGACACAAAAAATGACGATAATGTGGTAAATATTTCGTATTTTTAACTTATAATAACTTTTTTTTAAAAATCAAATGCTGTAATTATGATTAGAAATATACAGTAGCGCGCTATATGTTCAAACTACCAATACTGGCGTAAAGGGGTAAAAAGTAATATAAATAAACTATAACTGAAATAAATTTTCACATATTTCTGCTCCTTATAAAGAGAATGTTTTGCATGATTCCGAAATCAGAGAGTTGATATCATATTCATAACTAATAAAACACTTTCATTTTCAATATAAGTATCTGTATTTTGTACTTAAAACGATTTTGTTTAAATTCATTTTTTGGCAGATTTTTAGTGTATAATTTATGGACTAATTAATATTTTATAAAATTATAAATGTTTTATTAATGATACTTTACAATAAGCTAAATTAATATTAAAAATTGCAAATCAAAAGTAATATGATCACTTACGTTTTAGTTTATATAATAACAATGAAATACCATCTACATTAAAGTATGAAAGTATCCCCAATAGCAAAAATTGTTTCAAGATCATTTTTCATTCACTTTTACATATAACCGTGTATAATATGTTAAGGCCATATTTAAAGCAATGAATTAAGATATGAAAAAGGGAGAGGGGGGGACAGTGCAATAGATGCACCATATCATCATGAAAGGGAATAATTTTCAAGTATTCATAAAATATGTTAACCGAGGATAAGAAACTTAGATGTCTGATTGAATTAATACCTAATCAACCTAATCCGTGGAACATAATACGAAATAAATGTTTCGGCAAAATAAGTTGGGCCCATAGTTACGTCAGTTGCATGTGAAACCCTTCCAAAGCTTAAATCATTGTCCACAAGCTAAGCCAGAGCATGTGTATCGAAAGAACCATCATCATACACCAACTCATTATCTAGGCTTCATCCTAATAACTAATAAATAAATTAAGCAAAAACTATTGAATTTTCGTTTTTTTTTTTGTAGTTAGTAAGTAATCAAATCGTCCTCACCCAGAGTGGATTTGTCGTGCACAATAACAGGCTTCAATCAAGGTTTGCAATTCCACTATTAAATACAATTCCTCTCACCCATAATTCTTTTTTTTGGTTATTATAAGGTCCCCCACAATACTTGGATCTTGTCTGCGAATGCCCCTCACCATTGCGTGAAAATTTTGCCCTGTATATTTAGCATTCCTTACAACAGAAATGATAGTTGGTTTTGCTTTAATTTGTTTTAATGACGAAATTAATGGTATAGCTATAATAGATATTTTGTGACAACAAACAGGAGTTGAATAGTTAACCGTAGCTTGTAACAAGCTCGATTATTTACTTAACGAAATCAAAACTGGCTTATAATAAAGTTTCTTTTGAATAGATTAAATTCAGTTAGTTTAGTGTGTATTTATTTTAACATTGCACACAAATTGAACATGAGTCATAATGAATAGACTTTTATTGAGAGCCTCCCAACTAAAAACCAAACATAACTTTTATAGTATGTATTCTTTTGTCTAAGAATAGACTGATAATACGTTTTACAAAAAGGAAAGTGGGAGAAAATAAAAAGAAAAGAAATATATAAACGGTAGCACATTACTATAACTCTATAAGAGATTGAATACGTACGCTCATACAGGAATGAATGCCATGCGAGTTACTCCCTCTAGTCACACACACACACACACACATATATATATATATATATATATATATATATAATATTTTTTTCTCAAATATAATAAAATTTTAGTTAATTTTATCTTATTTGATCTATTATATTTAAAATATCTTTCATTTAATTGAAATGTTAGTTTTAATATCTCTTTCTTATCATTGATATCAAGTTCAATAAAAAAATAAGTTAAAATTTATTTTTTAATTGAAATTGATATAATTAAAGATGATTAAGTAATTTGTTGAGTTAGTGTATCATTTTTTTCTTATATAATAATTTGAGACGAGGGAGTAATCAATTGGATTGACTCATGCACTGATACCTTACACTTTACACCAGTGAATATAATTGGACAATTAAAACTCAATTCTAATGCCAAAAGAGTTGTGTATCAAGTAGGGGGTTGGTTGGTTCAGAAATAGTAATTAAGGGTACATTAATTACACAGGCTAGGTATTAAATTGCAACTAATGAGCTAAGCTGATTTATGATTTAGACATTTTTTTAATCATTATGAAACTGTGGGCTTCATTTCCCCCCATAGAATTTAGGGATTGACATTGACGTAATTAAGCAATACGAGTAAAATGGGTATGTGGATCGCGATAAAGTTGCGGCCCAATGCATTGGCAATATAAATTTGACAAAATTTGTCTTGGAAAAGTTTCAAAGTAGTATTATGATGTAGTCATTTAGCAAAAAACATCTCACACAGAATGTATGTGTATGCTTTGAATGTCTTACAAATCTTAATTTTTTAATATACAAATGGCATTAACTTAATTTAATCAAATAACAATTTATTTTCTTTTTTTATCGGTAGGAATTAAACACAATATTAAAAAATTTATAACACTTACACACTTATTCAACCAATTGAAATAAACCTCTTTAGTTCATTTTGTTTCCCTAGTTATAAAAAGTTTATATTAATTTTAATATCTTATAAATCAAAAATTAGATCGTTAACTATAGGAGAAATGAGTGTTCAAAAACTATTTCACCCAATGAAAATAGTAGTATTTTATGGTAATTGGTTAATATGTCACATAAATACTTCTATTAAATTAAATAAATTTTACTCTAAGAAAAATACTACATCCGTTCCTTTTTAATTGTCAAATTTTGAAAAAAGAAGGTATATTAAAATACTACATCTCATTAATTAACTTATACATGCATTTATTATAAAGTGAAAAAAGAAGAGATATATTAAAATCAAGAAAATTTATTGTGATTTTTAGTTTTTACGTAACAACCATAAAAGCAGATAAAAAGGAACTAAGAGCCATAAAAGCAGATAAAAAGGAACTAAGAGAGTAAATTAAAGAACATGTCATTGATCATCAAATGTGTAACTCAACTCCATACATATGGTTTAGAAAAAACAACAACTTAACATTCACATTTTTCCTATATTTGTCGTGAGATATTTTCATTGCGTGATCTGCTGGAAACAAAGTCCTGAAGCTATGAATAGCTAGTTGCCATTAGATGGTGATTGAACAATTTAAATCTCAAATATGTATTTTAAGATTAATTTGTTAAGAACTTAAGATACAATTAATATAAGTGATTCAATCTTCATTTGACCGAATGCATGCATGAATATCCGTGGCAGCAAGGAAACTAATCCAGGTCAGTTATGTCCAATTAACCTGCAACAGCCCTATAATCTAGTATCTATATATATACCTTACCCTAACCTCAATATAGTAGAAGTCATTTCATTTCATATTCAATATCTATATGAATAATTCTTAGTCCTACTACTATACTATATCGATCAACTAAATGTAGTTCGTCGGTTAAAAGGTGGAAAATAAAAAAGTCTAATGTTTGTTTGTTGCCTCTTTTTCAAACTAAACAAATACAGGACCATCGTCCATCACCGTCAGAAATGTATGCACATGTGGTAGTATGCTTAGTTCTTGGTCCACACTACTTCAACTGTTGAACATTAAGCATGTCCGTTCCATCGACCATAAAATAAATGTCACAAAGGGACCATATGGTCGTGGGTTTGTGCTTTACCATTAGATTGGTTGGTGTTTCAAAGCTCCAAAGGACAAGATTTAGGTATGTTTAAAGGCGCTTAGGTTTTAAAGTGAAAAGAAAGAGGGAGAAATTTTACATTGTTAATAAATGATTTCTAATTACACAACTTTGTAATATGATAAATTAATATAATTTTCTTTTTTCTTTTTCCATTTTTTTATAATTATTATATACTAATTCTTTTCAATTAAAATTATGGGCTGCAATCTCCAAATTCATGTGTATGGACCAACATTTACAGACAAGGAGATAAATGAAAGGGAATTAGTGTGAGTTTGCTTCAACATTTACAAACTTAATATTTGTATTACTCATATTTTAAATCGTTGATCTCAGAAGTAAGTTTGTTGTAAAACTTAATAGGATTTCTCCGAAAAAAATTATTATTTTAGCTTCTAGTTAAACGTGCTTTTTTGAGAGCAAAATCAGTTTTCCGCATGTTTGGACATGCAATTGAAATGAATGGATCCACGTCTTTCAAATTTTAGTAATATAGTATGTAGTTTATGCGTCTTTTTCTCTATTTGGCACGAAAATTGTAAGATATGTGAGTTTAAAACGTGAAGGAATACACATGCTTTAAATGTTGAACAACCAAACATTATTATTATTGCCTGAATCATATTCTCTACCTCCAAACTTGATTTTGGAGTCTCGCACCATTTTTCCAAACATGGTATCGATCAGAATGCATGCCAACATAAGTTAATGGCAAAATCATGAATGCACACATCCGTAAAGTTTTCCTTACCCTATTTTTGAAGTGCATAAACAATTCAAAACTTCACTAAAGAAAACAAGATACATTCATTCATCCAAACATTACTTATAGACTGAACATTTCATTGCCTAATCTTCAATATTGAAAGGAACCAAAATGTCAAATAAAAACACTCTTAGTCTTCAATTTTCAGCATGGAAGAAGTCTCAAGCTGCTTCATCCTTCATTTCTCATTGTCAAGTCAAGTGGTGTCTACCAACTGAAAAGTGAGAACAAAGAAAGTTTATTCAACCATTGATCACAGCCAAAACAAAACATGGGGAGGGGGATATTAATGAACCAATTGCTCTCAATTAAGATAAAGATTCCAACTCACGTGTAAAAGCAGGAAGATCAGAACTCTTCAACACCCTCAGCCTCTTCACCGTCGACACAAACATGCTGCCAAGCAAACACATTAAAAAACAATCACATAAAAGCAACCATAGATGCCAATCACAGTTTTCTAGTAATAGCTAAATCATAAAATGAAAATTAAACACTAGCATAGGGAAAAACCAATTGCGAGTTATTTATTGTTTACATACAGAAACATACTCGACTGCATGGCAATATTGTATCAAACTATAGTCATGGAATATAATATTGAATATAATAAGATAAAAATGCATCAGATCCACATAGATAAGGTGCTTACTGCCACGGCACATCTCCAACAAGCATCCTGTCTCCTTCATTATCCTCATAAACAAGAGTATATTCCCCACTTCCAACCAATAAACCCGTATTGGATTTCTCTTCCTGTTCCTTGTTTTGAATTCCACCAGCACAGGAATCTCTTAGACCAGAACAGCATTGGGAAGAGCCAATATGAGATATCTTCATCTCTGCAAAAAAATTCATTCTCACAAAAGAATTAATATATATATATATATATATATATATATATATATATATATATAGCTAATCGGTATAAATAAAAGATAACAAGGAAAGTTTACTGTAAAACGTTGTTAGGTGATTTTTTTATACTATAAGCTAATTCTTATTCAATTGCCGCAATTATGATTGTGATTTAGGCTTGGTTTAGATTAGCATCTAGCTGTAGAGATCTTTTTGATTGACATAGGAATTTGATTCCTTTTAACTTTATAGGTGTTCATGAAAAAGTTAAATCAGAAAGCTTGTGACAAAGTTGAGATGGTAACAAGAAGTTTATCCAAATTATCTCTTTTCCTAAAAGGTTAAATTGTCATAGCTAACACAAGCACTCTTTCCCTAAAAGGTTAAATCTTTTGACTGCTAGTAAACATGTTACGTTAAATTGTCATAACGTAAAATGCTTACTAGTTAATCAGAAGATTTAGCTAACAAAAGGATAATAAGTAGCTTTTATCCCCAATGAAACAAATCTCCATATTATGTCAACAACAAATGAATAAACAAATGTGATTAAATTGACCACAAGTACACAATTCATAGGACTAAAATGGCAAGAATATTACCTGCAAGGAGGCCCCTAAAGAGCTCATCAACAGCAGAGGAAAGTTTTTCATAGCTGTCATAAGTATTGATGTCCACTTTTCTCCCAATGGGGACACCATCCATATTGATCTTCACAAACAAGCCTTTACCAGATTTGTCAGTAGGTTTTTGGCTAGCAACCTTGTCTGGAACAACATTTTGATGTTGCTGGTGGGACCCAGAAGGCAACTTAGAAGTGCTTCCACTTGCAATGTTCTTCCTGAAGGAACGAATTGGAGGCCAACCCACTGCTGGACCTGAAGAAGTTCTGTTTTTGGTGGGTCCATGTACAAAAAAGTTAGGCATGAATATGAACAGTAAAATTAACAAGCACTACACATAGGAAGAAGACAAAAGCATATCAGTATCATCACAACTCACAAGCGTACAATTGAGCAATCAATTATTCAATTTCTCATATTTATAACTACTCATTTTCTATTCAAAACCACCAAGCAAGCCAAAATACCCTTTAATTTAACCATTAGGGACCAAAGAAGATAGTGGAAGAAGAGTGAATGAAGGAAGATAATAGAGGCAGGATGAGATATTCACATGCCATGCCATGCCAATGTGATGTTTCAAGATTAGATAAGAAAGCCACATAAATAAATGACATGCTATGGTTAAGCAAGTATACAGAAACCATGTTGCAATTATTAACAATGAAAAGAAAAGCTTCATAAACAATTCTTCACTGAAAAGTGGTCTATATCATTATAATCTAAAATAATATTAGAAACACAGCTTTGCAAGGACTACAACAATATGAAAGGTGATCTGGGAATGAATATACTCTTAAAAAAATTGAATAAATATATAGATACAAGCAAGATTTTAAAAATAGTCCGTGACCGTGATATTTGCTGCAACTTTAAGGTTTTTTTTACTCTCTGTGACCACAATTGGGATCACATTTGCCTGCAATTTCCGGTAATACTAAGGATCGCAACGAAACCACAACTACAATTTAAAGCCTTGAATAAAAAGAGAGAAAAGCAGGAGTACCTTTTGGACACCGCTGTATTTGCACACGAGGGTGAGAATACCTTCTTCTCTACACAAGAGAATTGTGACACATCCTTTCCCATCACTATCATGTTTTGTGGACTTGATTGGAGCTGAAGAAATGATGAAACTTTAGTTTTAGCCTGGTGTTGGTGATGATAGGATGTGGAAGGCCATGCAGAGGGCAACATAGCACCACTTGGACCTTGCTTGTCAGAAGTAAAAAAATTTTGAGTTGAGAAGCAACCAAGAGTGGATTGTGATTCATTTCTTTCTCTGTTGCATTTTCTGATGCTTTCATTGAGAGACTCTTCACCAGGTGGACCAAGCCTAAGCTCCAGCTTTCTCTCCTCTGATGACTTGTGGCTTCTTTGCCACATCTTGCAAGCAAATTGCAATTGTGCTCCTTCCTTAGCCTTTTTTTTATAAACAAGCTTCAGGTTCTGGATTGAAACAAAACAAGTGGTTGAACCTTTTGATATCTGAAAGAAGAAGCACCTGCCACAAGAATCTATGATAACTATGCCACGTACTAAGAGACCAAATCCAAGACAAATATCATCACAGCACAACAGACACCCCACCAAGAGAAAAGAGAACACATTCAAAGGCAAAGCAAAAGGTAGAGAGGGAACTATGTATGTGATGGCATGGAATTGTTGACTAACTTTGCCTTTTATTTTAGAGAAAAAAGATTATGCACTGAAAAAATTATATCAAAAATTTTACAGAGTCATCCAATCATAATCTATCAGATAATTTTATTGACTTTTAAAATAATTATTTTAAAGTAATTTAAACAGTGATTTGTGATTAAATAATATTTAAAATTGTTTTAGATTATCAATACATAAATATTAAATTCTTTATTTTATATATATTTTATTCACACGCTTGGTGGGTTATCTTTCTTTCCTCTTTTTAAGGAGAAGGGGGTGGTCATTTTCAGAAGTGGCACTGCTTGATCAAACAAACTAGTGAGATTCCCTTTTGCCTAACATTTACCAAAACAAGAGTGGAATTAGAGCATGGAGCACGCAACATGAAGCAACAAAAAGTTAGGTTGTTTAGCATAGGAAGCAAAGCAATGCAAGCCTTGCTGCAGCTAGCGCTGACCCCTCATAAATATATTCCTCATGCCTTTGACACAGTAAGCTAAGAAATGACTTTGCCCTGATGGCACTCTACTCCAAACATGCCCCTCAAAACTTTTTGCATCTTTGGTTGGAGTCAAAGTTCAAAGTTAGAATAAAAGGAGGGGCACTATCACACTCAAGTTCCTTTCTTTGTTGACACAAACACAGCCAAAAAAAATTCACTTTTGTCAATGATGTTAATTAGTATCTCAAAAGCTGTTTAGTTAAGTGCCGGTTAAGTTGGTTAGATAATACTTCAAATTAGACATGAACACGTATTAAGGGGTTAATCAAAACTAAATTAAGTTAGTCACACATTTTTTATATGTCAAGAAATTGAATATTGATGAATTAGAGTACCATAGTGGCTTTTCTGAATTTCTTTATTTATTTTTTCTAAAAACTTTTACAAGTGAGAGTGATCTGCATGATCCATATTCCGCAATAAACACGCAGATCCCATGATTTTTGTCCGATCTGTAACTATGTCATGTTCTGCACTTTCCTTATTTTCTATTTCTCCACATATCTTCAATGTACTATGAGTGTGAGAGTACTAAATAAGGTTGTGCAAGCTTTAATTGAATAGGCTAGATTTATTTTCTAAATATAAAGTATGAGATATAACTTACTCTTTAATATTATTTAATATAGGTATTATTTTAGCCATGACATAATTTTTTAAAATATCATTTAGCTTGAAAATATATTTAAAGAAATATTTGACAATGAAGTTCTAAAATAAGTGCTGAGTCAAATATTTAAATAAGCTAGGGATTCAAGCCTTTTAAAGTCAAAATAAAATAAACTAATGGGTCTTGATTTTTAAAATACGTGAATAAATTTTTTTAAAACGAAATTACATTATTTATAACAACAGAAACGATAACCTATGAATCAGACTTAAACAATTGTTTCAAAAGTTAGTTTTCATCCCTAGTGTTTTCTATATTATACATAATTTGACCCATGAAAAATGTTAATTTTTTATATATATTTACAATAAATAAAAAAGTGTTAGCTGACTTAGCTCTGAAATCTGATCATAAACAGCTCAAAGAAAGATAATTTTTGCAGTTCTTTTCATCTAAAAAAATATTAATTATATGAAGAAGAAAAAATTAATTCGTTAATGAAAATAAAAGGAAAAAAGAACATAGGTATAATTTAGGGGAAAATCCTTTTACCTATTGTTCTATGAATTAAATAATAACAGTGTTTAGGTTAATTTATGTTATTAATTAATTTTTAAAAATTCTATCAACTAAAACGGAAAAGTTGTTTCTAAACTAAAGTGAAGTCATGACTTTTTTTATAGGGGGCAGCAAAAAGGGATACATTCACACTTAAAGTTAACCTATTAATTTACTAATATAGTAATATTGTAAAAGCATGTGCAAAAACATAAAGTTATTTATTATATGTAAGATTGATGCGGGCCTCTAAATTTTTGGAAATTTTAATATAGTAAATATGTCCTCATAGTTTCAAAATATCTGTTTTGGTTGGATATTTTTAAATTTTAAGACCTGACAAAACAAAAGATAAGAGACTATTGAAAATAATTTTTATACTACAAGAACTTATTCACTTTCTAACTTGGTTTAAACATTAACTAAGTTTTTAATCCCTAAATTTATTCATTTTTTAGTCTCTGGATAAAAAAATGAAATTTATTATTTTTATTTATTTAGTAGAATTTGAAAGACTAAAAATTAAATTTTTTAAAAGTTTAGAGATAGTCATTTTTTTAAGGACTAAAAATTATATAAGAAAAAAAGTTAAAAAACTTTAACTAATCAAATTTTTGTTCAGAGACTAAAAATTAAATTTAAAAACTAAAAATTTAGTTAACCCAACTTTTTAACCTAAATTAAAATAAGAAAATACTAAAACAAATTAAAAGTGATCGATTTATGAAAAATATTATCAATGTATTCCTATCCTGATTTTCAATGCATTGCATTGTGATTGTTGATATTATTGATTTTTTAATTAATATCCTTAATACTTGTTTATATGATGTAGATTAAAGCCCACAAGTCAAATACAAAAAGGAGGAATAGACAAGCTAATGAGATGCCTAATTGTAAATGGCAAATGAAGATAGAACTTGGCCATCGACTTACCTCAAAAGGCAAGAGTGTCACATGGCTGCTTCCTAGTCCCAGTTTTGCATGTTTGATCCATAAACTCCTTTAGGGTGTGTTGGTTTGTAAAAAAAGAGAGTAAAAAATGAGAAAAATGAACAATAAAATGATGTGGAATCCAAAATTTTTACACTTTAATTTAAATTTTTTATCTCAATTTATTTTATTTTTATTTCTTTTCACTCTACCAAACGGATTCTTAGTAGTATCGTAAACTAGTAATCCAATAATTTTGGCATAAATGGTATCCTCCTATCCTAACTAAAGTATTGGACCAGTTTTGATGTGAAATATGATACTGTATGATGTTAAAGGCTAACACGACAAGAGACAATTGCAGAATTCTCCTGAAAGACTTAAATGCATGAACTTAAAGAAATGGTGTAGAGTAAGTTAATGTTGCAAAGATTGGCTTAAATTAAAGTAAAGGCTGTGTACAAATTCAACCCTCCCAACTCCCAAGACTACTACTGGTGCCATAAATGGACAATGACCTCCACACAAAAATAGTAGTAATACAAACCCCAATATCATGATCATTATTGCTAAGAATCAAGGTACTGGGATTGAGAGGCTGCAAGAAGGGCAGCACCAATTCCTGAACCGTCATTGAAATGCTCAATGATGATATTTTCTGAGCTATCTTCACCAACCAACTCTTTAAGTGTATTCTCTAAGCACTTTCTATACTCGGTGTAATGCTCATACAATCCACCATCCATGGCTATCACATTCTTCTGAACCTCAACTTCACTCTTGGTGTCTTTTCCCAATTTCTTCAGGATACCTAAGATTCCAGCAGCAGAAAGACGAGCACCACGGGTGGCAATGATATTGCAGATCTCTACAACCACCTTCCTCACTTCCAAGGAGGTATCAGATATCTAATATCAGAAAAGAGAGAACAAAGTTAAGTTGACAAAAGTTTCAATCACATTGTAAAGTTGGAAGTTTCTACCTGAATCACATGTTTAAATAGAACTAAAATATTGAAAATTTGAACTCTAATCATCTATCAAGCATCAATACTATAATTTTCTTCTCGTATCCATATCTGATACATACCAAATACTCTTAGATGCTTCACCAACACGTATTTGTGAAGTATTTAGACCTTTAATGTTATGAAAATCTAATATAACTACATATGAGACATAGAAGCATTTTTATATAGAAACATAGAGGCATTGTCCCTTTATGAACCAAAAAATAGAAATCGTCCCCTTTATTGATAATCTCAAAAAAGGAATGAGATTGATGCTATTTGTGTTATTAATGACAATGATTAATAACTTTATTTTATTTTTACTAGTGTCTAAGAAGTAAGAAGAATGTTTTTAATTTAGATTTTCAGAAATGTAATTATATTATGTTTTATGATTTTTATACATATATAGATATTTATCTTACACATATCGTATTCTATATATATTTTTAATAATATATAACCATATTGAATACATATAGTATCAAATAGTATCTAATACATGTATCATATTTGTGCATCATAAGTGATAACTAACTATAAATAGAGAATCTTAATATCACCATCAATTAAAATAACTTTCTAAAGGTCAATGTACACATGCTGTAAAAGCCTTGTTTGAAAATCTTAATCCAAACAGAATAGAGAGTTCTATATACCTCGAAAATGTTCTTCAGTTTGCTTCCAACCACATTGAGATCAGTAGATGAATCATGATGCATTGCAGACATGTCAGGTGTTCTACACATCCAATGCTGATGGTCATGATACAAAAACTTTAAACAATACCAGTAAATTATAAGAAACACAACAATCTTGGAAATAAGGATGAAAAAAAAAACATTTTCATTTTTAAATTATAAAAATGTCACCTTGTATTTTCTTTATTTCCTGTTTTTAAAAGTTTGGGCAGGAAATGGTGTAAGCAATAATAAAAAGTTATTTTCGCAAAAGAGAAAGTGAAAATGAAAAATGTTTTCTCAAATCAAACGACTCCAGAGCATCACTGATGGACCAATCAGTCAAAGCTCCAAGTTTTCACCATCTTCTATCTAGTCTCATGGCTAGTTAACTTAAAGGACAAGCACACTGAGAATCTCATAGAGATTGAACCAAAACCTCCGAAGTAGATTAACATAAACTGGGCATACTGAAGATTCATCAACTCCACATGCGAGTGGCTGAGGAGCGACGAACAAAACTCCCCCTTAATTTTCCATTATGATGGCTATGGCAACCTGTTATGAACATTCGTGTAGGATCAAGTCACAGACCTAGACACAAAAACTTCTTGTGACCTATAGTGAAAGCAAGAAGCAGACTTGTCCTTAACAAGAGCTCCAGCTAGAGTAACTTATAAAGATTCTGTTACACGGAATCTTGTCAAGACAAAAAACAAACAAAATTTAAAATTTAAGCGAGACAAAAAAATCTTAACCAGTAAAAGATTATGTTGTTTTCCCCTGATGAACTTTGTTTTGGATCGACAGATGTTAGCAGTTAGTATGTTATGTTAGTGGAGGGATTCAAACCAACGACCTCCTAATAGCTTCAACTCTTATGCCCTTCCCCCCAACTACTAAACCACCTTATGACTTCTTGTTTTACCCTGATGATATTGTATCCCCAATATGCATCCCCATCACAACCTTATTAGCTGTATGAATCTTTGTGATTTTCTCCTCTCTAGCCACTTTACTTTCTTTGAGAATGGACAATAGCCAAAAGGATACTTCTATACCTAATAGTGAGGTCATACTAATTTTTTGCTTCAATGGATAAATGTCTATGTTACGGTCCAATTCTTATTGACAGTCCCAAAAGAATTGTTATTAGTCTTTCTAATTAAATATAGGAAATAATAATTGTAAAAATACCTAGAATGAGTTTGTTAGGATTGTTAGCAATCTGTTTTAGCTTGTGGTTAGTGTGTGTGCATAGCAGCTAGGTATGCAATATGCTGCTATATTATGTACACAACCATTGTACTGTTGACAGATTAGAAAATGAATTCAGTTTAGCTTCCTATTTCCTTCTCTCTTCCTAATTTCTGTGGAGTTTTCCCTAACTCGACAAGGGTTTGTATCAGTTTATCCCATAGACAGCTATTTCATACAGAATAAATAATGAGGCACAAATTTCTTCTCCTCCGTATTTGTCCTTTTGCTTGTTTTTCTATTTCATGTTTTTGGAACCATAGAATCTTTTCTATACAGGAGCATAAAGGAGATGCAATACATGTACAACATAATGAAGTTATAATATACACATAATGCTCAACTTCATAGTTATCAAGCAAATGATGAAATAAGTTTTTGTTCAAATTCAACTGCTGACATGAACAGCAGTTTTAGGGGGAGGGGGGAAACAACAGAAAGAAAAGTAATGAATAAACAAAAATCACATTGACAGAGTGGCTAGTCAAATATCTAACATTATACCTTAATATGAACGGAACTTTCAGTTTCGGGGGAACACTGTCGCCAAAAAAGAAAGCTTCTTCAGCTATTTTGCATAGTACTCGACGAACAATTTCTCCCAAGTACAAGCCAGAAGTCATCTTCTCAAAAATCTGAAGTATGGTTGAAAAACCATTATATAGCCTCATTAGTAAGGCAGACAAGATGGAGCTAAGAAATAACACAAAAAGCTCACCTGATTACTAGGGTTTAAACTCTCAGCATCTAATGCACAATCATACTCAGTTAATGGAACGTGTGATGACCGGAAGTTTCCCCACTCCATGTTGATAACCTAGAGTCATCTCATATATCAAAGAAGCTTCAATATTTAATCTATCATTCATATAAAATAATATGTAACCATTGTTAAGATTAAACACACAACCAAAGGAAAATAAGACAAGAACTTCTCACCATATCTCCAGAATCTGGCAAAGGACCGTGCCATTTTGGTATTGCTTGAACACGTTCCACATAGGCTGCATTTGTACCAGTACCTAAAATAATAGCAGCAATAACATTGCTGTTTGTGTATCGACCTCCTGCTAATGTCCCAACAGTGTCATTGACCTAGTATAGATACTGAATATAAGTACACAGTGCATACAGTAAAAGATAATACCCTGAAAAGGCATTTGCCTTAAGATCTATTTAAAAAATAAGATTTGAAAGTCTTGTCTGATATTATGCAAAAGAGTGGAAAACTTCAATTACCAGAGCAGTTACACGCATATCAAGACCTTGTCTCTGAATGGCTTTCGTTAATTCTGCCACAACATCTTGACCAACCTATTTAAACAACAACAAAACTAAGTATAAAGGCTGATTTTTAAATTAAATATAAATTAATTATTTAATTAGCAAAAATGTGTAAAATTGAAACAATTTAATAATTTGGGGCAATGGAACACGTCTACACGGGGCGTGTTACAACACGCCCAAATGGGGCGTATTTAAACAGCATGTGACACATGGCAGGCAGGCACAGGAGGCATGTGACACGTGGCAGGCAGGCACAGGAGGCGCGATGTGAACGTAAATTTCGGAAGGTCATAACTTTTGACTGGGATGTTCGATTGAGGCGAAATCGGTGGCCACACGTTCGTAATTGAGAGGAAAAGCCCCTGGCAAGTTTTAGAAACTTGCCCAAAATTTTTTCCCAAAAGAGACCTCTAAGTGCCTCAAAATTGCGATTTAAGATTCAAACCTCCAAAAAATTTCTTCTTTTCTAATTTTTTACTTATTTAATTAGTGAATTGCATGCTATTTTTTATTTTTTTAGTTACTTTTCTTAATTTCGAGTGTTTTGACATATCGTACGCCATCATCGGACATTTCTATCAAAAGTTATGACTGTCTGAATGATATATGCATAATCAAATTTAAAAATCTAACAATTACTAAATACACCCCCGTTTTTGCTAAGCTTAATATTTAAAATTTAAAATGAAGTATAATTAGCGATTTAAAAATCTTAGCCATTTAAAATCGAGTGTAATTAGCCATTTAAAATGGAGTGTAATTAGCCATTTATAAATCTTATGTAAGTTGGAAACGAGTCGCCAAAAGGTCGTGAACGAGGTTCGAAATGCATTGGTTATTAACTACTGGTCGTTTTCTATTGGTGCATGCCTAGACTAGACTGTATGGACGGATGAAGAAGAATCAATAACGGTGTCGTTTTCTACTTTGTCTTCTTCTTCTTCTTCTGCCGAACTCATTTTGATATTGTTAGGTGTTAAATTTGATTAGCAATTGTTAGGTTTTTAAATTGATTATGCATGTCATTCAGACAGTCATAACTTTTGATAGAAATGTCCGATGAAGGCGTACGATATGTCAAAATACTCGAAATTAAGAGAAGTAACTAACAAAATAAAAAATAGCATGCAATTCACTAATTAAATAAGTAAAAAATTAGAAAAGAAGAAATTTTTTGGAGGTTTGAATCTTAAATTGCAATTTTGAGGCACTTAGAGGCCTCTTTTGGGAAAAAATTTTGGACAAGTCCCCTTTGGGTACTTGTTAGGGGCTTCTCCTCTCAATTACGAACGCATGGCCACCGATTTTGCCTCAATCGGACATCCCAGTCAAAAGTTATGGCCTTCCAAAGTTTACGTTCAATCGCGCCTCCTGTGCCTGCCTACCACGTGTCACATGCTGCTTAAATACGCCCCATTTGGGCGTGTTGTAACACGCCCCGTGTAGGCGTGTTCCATTGCCCCAAATTGCTAAATTGTTTCAATTTTACACCTTTTTGCTAATTAAATAATTAATTTATATTTAATTTAAAAATAGCCAAATATAAATGCAAAGGTGAAAGAATAATAGTTTCTAGAATCTAAAACCTTCATTCTCCTAAACCATTAGTTTCAACAATATTAAAAAGTACATAAATAAGAACTTCAAGCTATGAAAGACTTTCTGCACTAAATATAAACTACTTCCAGATTAATGAGTTTAGGGAACACTTCATCAACATTGTCTACAAAAATAAAAGAGATAGAATTTCTTACTAACAAATTACGATAGATGTTTAAAATCAACGAGATGAGAGATTAAGGACTTGTTTAAATAAATTTCTCCAAAAGTAATTATAAGAAAAGAAAAATATGAAATAAGTTCTTTCATAAATTAAAATTAACTTATGCATAAGTTGAACTCATCTTTTAAAAAAAAACTAATATATGAGATAACTTCTAAAAATTAGTTTATGCATAAATTTATTTTAGTTTATCAAAAAACTTATTTTTTTTTACTTATTTTTTTCTTCTAAAAGTGTAGAAAAGTCTATCCAAATATATGCTTAAATGTTACAATTTGTTGAACATATCTTCATTGTTGTGTCAATACTTGATAGTATAATATTAATTTGTGAGGCAATTGTAAATTCAAATTTAGGGTTTTGTAATTGGAGACATAATAAATTATATCTCTGAAATGCTATAATCCACAGCAAAGGAGATATTCAATCTAAAAAAATGTAAAAAGCATCAAAGAAATCAGGAAAAAGGGACTAACTGTGCTATCTATGTTGAAGCCTTTTGTCCACTTGACAAGGTTCCCAGAAGCAAGTGACGTTTGCATGACAGGAAAGGAAAAGGTAAAACCTAGCTCTCTCTGCCTACCAGGAGACACTAGGAAATCTTGATTTTCTTGGGCAACAAATTTTGCAAGTTCTGCTGCAATGTAGTCAAAGAGTTCCTGAATCACAACTTTTTTAGATTGGTCTTGTTTCTCATATGATTTACACAAAGATGAACAAGTGTTAGGAAAAAAGAGTAAACAAAACAGCAGGTAGGCTGAAGGAATTTCAAACTGGTAAGAAAAAAAAAAAAGAAGCTTACATCTGATGTTCCAACCATCAAATTAGGAGAAATTGAAACCTCAGTGAATTCTTGACTAATAATACCACCATCCTTGCCTCCCAATTGCACGCGTAACACGCGAAAATTAGTCCCTCCAAGGTCCAATGCATAATATAGTCCTTCCTCATTCCTGAAAAGGGAAGGGATGCATAAGAACCACCGAACAGTATAATATTTGTTCACAGCCCCCTAAAATTTCAAAATGTTCCAAAACGAGTTAAAAAAACAAAAAAGCACATTCACCACAAAAATGTTTAGCAGTTGAAGTATGAAATGTCACTAACTTGATTCTCTTTCACGAGTACTACATGAATATGATTTTTGTGGGATATTACTGCATCTGAAAATATGACTATCAAAAACCAATTATTCCTTAATCACCATCAACATTGTTACTTTGCAAATCCACATTATATTTCAATAGTGTTACACCAAAAAAGTGAAACAGCATAATTACACAAATACTACAAATTAAAGGTCGGATCCAGCATGCTCTTAGCTTTCTTCCTTTTGGTTAAATCCAGGATATCCTCCCCGCCAAGAGACAAAAATTAATCTCTTGACTACTAAGATCTATTCAAGAAATTAACCTCGTCCATCATTTTTTTTTATAATCCATACCCTGACCTGGAATCAATTACATGTTTAAGATATAAAGTTCTCTACTTATCTGTCAATCATGTCACACCATAATGACATGTTCTCTACATATATCATTAAGGTAACCACTGACCGATGCAAGCCACAACTTCCTTTTATAGACATTGCATTTCAATAATCAAAAAGCAGGAAAAATATATAATCATCATTCATCCACATAGTAACAAATCTAGCATCTCAAGAACATTCAAATTTTTCTAAAAGAAGAAATGTAATAAGGAAATGGATTTAGATAATTAGATTGATCTAATAAGGAGAGAGACATTCAATAATAAGATCTTAAATTAAAGGTTGATTGGATCAAGAAAAGAATGCGATGCACTAATACCCTGTTGGGAGCTTATCAACGTAAGTGATGAGCATCTTGAGCTTGCTACCACCTTCTGAAGCAAGACCAGCATGCATCTCCACGTTCATGGCATCCGCAACCAGCTTCAGCTTCCACGTTGGCGTTGCACACTTCTCCTCCAACTCCTTCAATATTTCTATTGCCTTTCCCCACCGTCGACATTTCCTCGCATACCTATGCGCCACCACTGCCGCCACCGTGCACACTCCGATCACCGTAGCACACACCACCACCTTCCTCATTTTTTTGCTTTCTCGGACTTAACGCACAACCAACGTATTCTGTTTTTATCATGCTTGTGTCGTGTGTATATATAAATAGAAAGCGCAAATAAATAAATATAGTAGCATTGACCACTGCGACTAATTAGGAAAGCGAATAACGAATTTAGTTAAAAGTGATTGTAGTAAATTGAATGTGCATTGCAATTGTTGTGTGTAATGCAAATTGAAATGATTAGCGGACATTTTTTTTTCTTAGCTGAAATAATTTTGCTCGAGACTGACATGTAAGAGGGTGAGAAGGATAGTGAACAAACTCCAAATTTGGAACGTGACAAAAACAAACCAACTTGTCTGCAAATTATAACGTCGCCTTATTCTATGTTAGAATTGGTTTTTAGTTTGGAGTTTTTTTTTATCTAGTCAATCAATTTCTTAATCTCTTACATGTGAACTACTGGTAAATATAAAATATGATCATGCTATTATATAGGAGAATTACTGGCTTTCTTCCTACACAAAATACCGACATACACAATTTTGCTGGGTGTTCATTTCTTTTAGTTTGACCAAGTACGAACCACTCAAAATTTTACCTCAAACATAGCGATAATGTTTGATGACATCTTAAATCTTAAATAAAATTGTAAGGCAAACTTAATCTCAAATCACCAAGGATAAGAGGTATTATTATGTTACTCTTTGGTAAAACAAACATTATTTAGATAACGGTTGTTAGAATTAACAATATGATTTTATATTTTAAGAATATTTTTAATCAAAAAGTATATCAAAGTTAATTTTAAGAAATTGAAGGCAGTTCGAGTCATACAAATTAACGAGACATTGATTTCCACAATTCATAATAAATAAATTTATTCGTGAATTTTTTTCCCTCACATAACTCATCTTACATTTCTCTCTCTTCTCTCCCGTTACCAAGTCCATATTTGTAGACTGAAAGTAAAAGTTAGAGGCGGAACAAATTTGTGACTACACAATATTTGTACATCGGCAAGATTCAAGTACTGGGTTAATATATTTCTAGAATATGGAATATGATTTCTTGCTAAATATTCGTTTCTTGTTAACTAAATTGATGGATGTTAAGCAGAGGCAATAATCAAAGAAATGTAGAGCAGAAAGAAGGTTGAAATCGCAGTTTATCATATCATCACTATCAAGTTTATAACGTCTCAGAGGCAGTACAACAATATCAATATTAATAATGTTGCTACTAACTAAGTTCCCTCTGCTGCTATAAAAAACACTACCCCCCCCCCCCCCCCTCTCTCCCCCGGGATCTCCCTAGCCCTAAAAAAAAGCAAAACAGCAAACTACAGCAAGAGCATTTCAAATATGCCACTAAGTTTAGGAAGAATCCTAAACAAATATTCTAGTAAAGTTAGTTGAGTCAAATGCACAAAAAAATGCAAACTGTACAATGAGGCTGACCAATCTCAGCTCCAGCTCTTCAGCTTGATGCGGATCAGTTCCAAATTGCAAGCTTGAATGATCAAGCAAGCCTGAAAAAAATAGAGAAATGAAAGCCAGCCATTTAAATTAGTACTTACCCAAATTGCTGGCTCTCTTCTTTCTCCACTTGAACAATTGCCACTTCAAGACATTGCCACTGATATCTAAACTGTCGATGATAGGCTCAATCTCCTGTGATATATCAAAAAGCACAAGAGACAGCATAAAGACAACAGATAGACCAGCTCTAAACACAATAATTATTGAACAAGAACATGCCTTATCACCGGCTCTTGCACAGCTTCTGAAAGAACCTTTTCTGCAGAATCAAGAACCATCCCTAGCATTGCATTCGGCTTCAAAATAAAGCCCCAGGAAAAAAAAGGTGAATTGGTCAGTACATAACATTGTACAAAATAGGCCAACAAAAAAAGTTAAAACAATTGAAACAATAACAGTAGATGTGCAAATTTCTTGAAATGTGCACGAGCAGCCTTTATTAAACTATCTAATACGTAAGCAATACAATCATTGCATTTTGGCTTTACAGTATTACAGTGAAGACCTTGCGCACCAGTGCACTTGGCTCTACACAATCTATACAGTTGCGGTAAAAAAAGGAAATAAAAAAATGATCCAATGGCTAAAAATACCATACTAAATAGACAATAGGTGAGAAGTATATCATGCCAGTAAAAAAAATGTAACAGACAGCAAAAAATCAGGAAGAAATTGAAAACCAAAACCTGCAACTGCTCCTGTAGCTCATGCTGAAATACTTCATTTCCACTGGCCACTATATTTTTCACCAGTGTGACAGAATCATTCCCATAAGTAGTATCCTCAAACCTTCCATTGTTCATCATTTCAACATCCCTAGAGTTCTCAACACAACCTGCCCCTGACACAGATACAATATCTTCGGAAGAACCAACAGATGTAATCACACTAGAATTTGAAGCAGCTTCAGGAGACTCTGTTCTATCCAACTCATCTTGCCCACTGTTTGACAAATGATTGCACTCCACATTTCTCAACTCTTGACTATCAGATACAGCTTCAACAGACAAACCACCATTACCAAGGCTGTTGCATCTTGCCAATCTATCCTCAGGAGGACTAGCAGATTGCCTTTTAACTATAGCATCCTCCCTCACATCCACACAATCATTGTTCTTCCTCTTACGGATTCTCTCCACATGTTCAGTCACAGAAACCTCATTATTATGAAATGATTTACAATTCTCAAGTTGTGATGTTGGCCTTGATGGCCGAGATCGTTTATAACCATCAGGAAACACATAGCATGGAATTTGCCTTCTACGAACATGAGAAACATAAATCTCCATCCCTGGTTTCCAGAACATGTACATATTAACAGAATGCCGAAATTCTTCAACTGTCCCTCGTATATCAAATTGCTGGCCTTCTTGAACAACTTCTCCCTCTTTCCTATGCAAACCCATAAAGAAAGCACAATGGGCACACTGCCTTGAAGTATCGACAAACTCATGATGATAGGGATGACATTGCAACTTCCCAAAAGTATCACGTTCAATCTGCAATCAGGATACAAATTCATAGTAATTTCTATAAATTCTCATGTAACATTTTCAAAGTTCGTCCTGATTTCACCAAAGATAAATAAATAAACACACCATCAAAGTCAGCTGGCGAAGGCGTGATTCCACCCAACCTTTCCAACTGCGCAAGTCATCGGCATCAGCAGCAACTACGTCAACTTGCAAGTAGTTTTTATAGCTTTCAAAGAAACTGTACTTTTCAAACAGAGCCTTCCAACAAGCTTTACTCAATTCTATTTCCTGTAATTTTTAGACAAAGGAATAATTACCAATTATTTAAATAAGTATTATTATTTAAAATCAATAAGTATTAATATCCAAAAGGATTCAACAAGAAAAGAGTAATGATTACCCCACAGATTTTGTTGCCATATTGGAACTGCTCCATCATCACACGAAGTGTGCTCATAGAAACATTATAACTAGAATTCATACAGGGATAAGCAGGGGTAATGATTGGCATATGATGGGATCTGTCACGAGGATTTTTACCAGGATGCCAAACAGGAAACCCAAGATCATTCTCCTCTATTGGACATAACATGACAGGAGTTGGCCACCGCCACTGTGTATATACCCTGAAGAATCTAGAAACAAGCATACTTGGAACTGCTTTCGGATAAAACTGGCACACTCGAGCTACAAGAAGTGCCAAGTTAACACCACCAAGAAAACCTGTCACCTGAAAATGAACATTAAAATAACGTAACACAAATATATATAAACAAGCCAAAAACCATATTAGTGGATACTGGAAGCAAACAAATGAATTAACATGATTGGAAAGGAAGATGGAAAAAAAATTAAAATATCACTCACATTAGAATAAATGCCTCGCCTTTTGGCCCAAAATTTCAAGCAACGAAGTGTTGTGCGAAAGTGCTATAAGCCATACAAAAAAAAGTGTAGAAGTATTAGGTGAACAGTAGATATTATGAAATGGAAGGGTTAATGCAATGAGAAGAAACATCCTAAAAATACCTCAACATTAGGAACAAGCTTTAGAATTTGATCTGCAACCCTACAGCCATTCAAGCTTCGCACAGTAGGCTCATCAACATTGTATAGAACAGAGACATCAGATATATCCAAGTCCTGTTTACAAATTCAAAAAGAAAACGGTTCCAGAATATGACACAAAAACTACAAAACTTGCATATGATACAGATCACTGGGTCTGGAATATAAAAATATTTAATTTTTTAACTTCTTTGACCTCATAATAACATCAAGCACAACTCAATCTGAATATAATAAACTTAGTAAGACTAAAGATTAATCAAAAACAGAGTGAACAGTTAAAAGTCCATTTTAAAATTTTCATTGATAATAATATACAAAAACATAATTTAGATAAAAGTACGCTTGCCCCCTTCATTTAGAAGATTTTTTATTAAGGAATAAGTAGAAAAAGAAAATGATTTCTCTTACTTCAGGTACAATCAATCGAGAAATACTGGCATAGAGGAGATCAATTGATATTCCATCAAACTTGAATTTCATAACTGGGACATGAGCATCCGGAATTGGTTGCAATTCTGTGACTTCCTTGATGGTAGCTAAGATATCATGCAATGTGTAGAAAAAATCCTCCTGGTGATGAAAATATGAAAAATCAGATATAAAAGTTAATTGTGATTTTGATAAAGCACACAATAAAATAAAATATTTGCACTCCCAATATACCTCCCGGTTTACATAGGACGGCCCAATGCATAAAGTGTCTAAGTCAGCCCCAGGGCCATGAACCTGCATCGTAAAAAAAAAAAAAAACAATGAATATGGACAACAATGTTTAATAACAAAATTTCAATACAATCCCTTACAAACTGGTAAGATTATGAATTCTCAAACGGAGTAAAAAGATCATTAATTGTGTTGTTTGCTTCACCAGCAATAAACCAAGATGTGAATGTCAAGCAAGGAGGTAAGATACTCACACCAAGCCGATAAGAACCAAAAGTCAAAATGACAGCATTTGCATCTTCCACCATTTGATCAGTGTATCCCCTAAGGCGGGTAAGTTGCTTCACCCAATTTTTCACTATCTGAAAAAAAGAAAACAAATTAAAAGCAAAATGATTACCCTCCTTATGAAGTAACAAAATAGCTTCTCAATAGATGGTAAATGACAGTACACTCATAAACTGATTGCAGACAAGACCCCATCGTCACAACCACAACTACAATTCAAACTAAGATTGATTAATATTGCCAGCAAGATAAAGTAACAAAAAAAGAACTATTGACAAATGATAAATAATAAGAAGCGTGTATTAACCACTCAATTAGACTAATCTCCTCGTAAGAGAAATAAACACCCTGATCAATTCAAACACATAGTTCCATATTGCACCCCTACAACTCCTAGGTTGGCATCATCACATAAGTTTTTGTTATCAAACAATCAATTACAACAATTCAGCATCGCAAAATTCATTACAACGAAGAATTATTAAAACAAAACTCTCTCTATCTCTCCCTTTACCTCTCCAAGTCGGTGAAGAACCTCTTCCCTTTTGGCAGCTTCCTCCTTGCTCTCGTAAAGCCCCGATACAGCGAGAAACTTGCACACAAAGCAAAGAATTTTCCAGACAAATAAATAAACAAACCCTTAAAAAACAAAAAAAAAAGCGTGTTAAATTATTATAAAAACAAAACAATGATACTAACCTTCTCTAACTTACGAGTCCTCTGCAAATCAGTAACCGTTGGGCCAGCCATTGATATGGGCTTCGTGACACCGAATTGCTTCGACGATGCCCCCACCCCTTCCGAGCCCCCCATGATCTCAACGCACAAATATCCGAAGAAAGAAAAGATTTTTTTTATAAAAAATCTCAAAGAAACAGCCTCAAACAAACCGACACCAAGAAAACAAATTTTAAGGAGAAAGGAAAAGAAAACGAAACGGATCGAGAATTCAGACACGGCCCACAATGGAAAACCGAATTGAACGGCAAATCGGAACCCTAGAACGAAGAAAAGAGAAGCGGCGCGAGTAATTGCGGAAATTAAAAAGCCCTGGATCTCAAAATCAAAGAAAAAGCGAAAAGGAAGAAAAATAAAGGGAGATCTGAAAGAGGAGGATGAAGGGAAAGGATTTGAGATGGGAGAGAGAGAGAGAGACAGACAGAAGCTTCGAAGAAAGAGAGGATTGGAAAAAAGGGGCGGCGAATTCAGCACTCAGGAGAGAGAGAGAGAGAGAGAGCGGTGAAGGGAATGGTGGGGTTAGTCCCTTCTTGATTTTTCTCAGATATTTATAGATTTATAGCATCACACAATTTAAGGATTTTTTCTTCGTTTTGATTCAAAATATTTTTTCATAATTATTTCTACTGCTTCAAAATATTTTACATTCACGTGTTCAATATTGTTTCGATTCTCTCCGTCCATAATATTGTTTTAATGACGTTATCAAATATCAATTAATAATTTCAAATCATTCAATTTTTTATTTTCCAAATATTTAGATAAAAATCCCGTGTTGAATATTATACGTAGTATTTTACTTTTAGAAATTCCTTCCGACGTTATCAATAAATCAGTTAATATAAAATCCTAGTACTAAATATAAGTTTTAAAACATTTATTACGATTGTCAATAAATCTATTATATGTTACTCCTATCTTATTTGTAGGCTCATTTGATTATCAAGATAACACAAATCTTATCATGTTGTAATCAGTTTTTTTTTACAATGTAATCAATTATTTTGTTGCATCAATAAAATATGATTTTGTTTAAGGAATGATTTGTTTATCCTACTATCTATTTTATTTTATTTAAAGTCAAAATTAAATTAGAAAATATCTAATAGTAGATAAGATAATTTATATTTCTCCCTTACTGTCTCTCCAACCTCACTCTACCTGTTTTCCTAGCATAGACATGGCTTTTCTATAACTGCGGATTCTGAAGCCTCCCTTACTTCTTGGCTTCATAATAGTTTGTCAATTTACTCAATGAACTGATGGATTTCTCCAAATGAAGGAACGAGTGGCCTTATCAATTGAATCACAAATATCTTCAGATAACCGTAGTTTATGCATGGCATATATAAGTATAGTTTTTAGAACAGACCTAGCAAGAATAATTCTACCTGCTCTATTTAAGGTCTTGGTTTTCCAACCAGCTAGCCGCGAGTTGATACTATACATAATGAAGGCAAAATTTGAATTTTTTACTTGTCCTATCAATTGAATAGAGAATTTTCAAAATTCTAAAGAATTTGAAATGAAAGTAATTCAATTATAAAATAACTTATTTAGATTATTAGTTTTGAATCTATTTTCATATAAATTCAAAATTGTTATTAATTACTGGGTTGTGGCAGATATGATCGTAAATGGGTTTGTGCTGGGATAGAAATGATAGTTGACATGTTGGGATTCTGGTAAGAAAGGCTGGCATGAGAAAAGCAACAACAAATGAGCGATTGGAGTGGATAAAAAAGAAAATACACATATAGGAGAAAAACATCAACAAAATCCATACACCCTCTTGTTTGCAAATGAGAAATTTTATAAATTTCACCTCTTTTAGTTGAATTTCAACTTCTCAATTTTAACAAAGAATAAAATTTCAAAAAATTCTTTAAATTCTTACTTTGAGTATACAAACGGAGCATTTTATTGAACAATGATTTAAATATCCTATATAAAATTCTAAGCATTATTATTCCAACTTCAAATGTCATGTCCAAACACACGGTAAGTTTGTTTGGATGAACAATTTAAAATTTTAAGAATTTTAAATACTTCAATTGAAATTCTTTCATTTTCAAAATTACGTATTTTTTCTTCATTTTAAAATTTTCGTCTTATTCAAAATTCAACTCACCCCGAAGTCAACAATCTTCACTTGCTTTCGCGAGTTTATTAGCATATTCAATTGCTTGATGTCCATGTGCACGCCAGCCCCTACAGAATCTGCGTGCTGCTCCTACGGGATGTGTTTCCCCAATTCACCACATTCGATTTGTCCATATCATAGAGAATCTGGATTTTTAGCTGAAATTGTCACTCCCGATGTGGTTCAGCCTCTCCAACTCTGAGAATGAGATTACTTGTTGCGCCACCGCTGCAATAGCCGTCAATGGGACAGAGGAAGCGGCACCGCTAAATTGGTGTCCCACTATATCAGCGACAATTCCTTGTGGCATTGATGGGGATTTTTATTGTAGAAAAGAAATTCAATTTCTCACGTTTTAAAAGAAAATTAAAATTCAACATTTTTATTTGTTTAAAATTTTGTTTTAAAATTTCAAAAATTTAAATTCTTCCTATAAAAACATCCAAAGAATAAATTTTAGATTATTTTTTTTAAAATTATTCGATAAATTAATTTTCTCAATTATAATTTTTTATCCAAATACACTTTTAATATTCGAAGCAAAAGAGAACGTGAGAAGAAGAAATTTGAAGGCGAGGGAATGCCTAGAAGGAGGAACAAGCCAAATCCTAGAAATTGCAAACGCACAATCTCACACTACTACAAAAAAGGCCTACGACGACACACAATCGATGACGGTTGTTTGATAACCGTCTTTGTATATCACGCGGTGGCATTTTTGCAATTAAATAGAACTTTGGAAGACAGCTTATCATAAAGATGACGGTTATTAGAAAACCGTCATTGTTGAACCCGGTTTCGAAGATGGTTTTTTTAAATGCCCGTCTTTGTTTTATTTCATTTTATAGTTTCAACTTTCAACCTTCTTTTCACCCTTCGTGTTGCTTCTCACTTTCAAAAATAATTCCTCCAAACCCTTTCTCTGACTCTCACCCCCCTTTTCTTCTGGATCAGATCCTTCATGGCAGTGGCGACGCAGATGCTCCGAGAACTGCAGTTCGAGGCGTGGAACAAGATCTGCGTTGATTGCTCCAGGAAGAACCCGCAGTGGGCCTCCGTCACTACAAGAAACACGCGTGCTTCCGACGGTCCATTTCCGGCCATAGCAATTCCGTCGGAATTGGATGTCCCTTCCCTGCTCGATATCCCCTTCAGCCGCGCCTCCAGCTCTTTCCCCCACCGCCGCCGGGACGACGACGACTGCGAGTCCGACTCGGTTCCGCTGCGACTCAGGAGGGTGAGGCTGGCGGCATCACACAACACATTGGTGCTACATACTTCCCTGCTGAGAATATATGTGAAAGAACGAAGGAACTGAAAGCTGATGCATTGTGGTACTGATTCTCAATTTGACAGCTTGGAAGGAAGGTGAGGAGTAGAGACACCAACTCCTAAAACACATCTGCAATTGTGGTATTGATTCTCAATTGACAGTGCTCAAATAATGTAATAGTGTTTTTTCACAGCAAAATTTAGGTTGCTTGTAAGGTGTTTGATGAAATGTCTTATTTCTTCTTTGCTTTAGTTTGAAATTTTATTTGGTATTACAAAGTAAGAAGACACTTTTCATTCAGATAAAAATCACCTCTTCAATAAAACTTGGTATATTCGGATACTGTATTTGACTGTGATATATTTAATAAATATTGTTGCATTAAAAAAATTTCTTTTCCATTTTTTAAAAGTATATTAATGTGATCATGATAATAATCATTATGATTGTTGCTTAGTTGCTTTTGATCAAGCTTTTTCTATCTTTTTGTAATTTTTATAATTTGCCACTAAATTTGGGCTTTCTTTTTGGTTTTCTTACAGATTCACTGCCGGGCTGAAGAATCATTTTGTTTCAGCAACGACAGGTCATTTCTAATTCAGTAACATGCTTGCTGTGTTTTTCTTTTTTGCCATAGCTTTTCACCCCCTAAATAAGCTTGCTTTTATTGATTATATTCATCATGATGACAAAAGTGGCTTCCCGTTGCATTAGAAGAAGATTAGGCATGGTGCCCCTTAACTATTGTGTTGCTTCTTTCTCCTTTAGTTTTTCACAAACTGACTCTTGTGGAGAAGTTGAAAGCTGTTTATGTCTTTTAAATCTCTTGCAGCTGTTTCTTTTTTAATGCATTGTGCTTATTCAGATATTGGTGCTTGATGTAGCTTTTACTGTAATTAGCTTTCTATTTACATGAAAATTTAAATTGGCTACTTTTTTTTTGGTTTTACTTCAAAACTGTATTAGACATGTTGACCTTTTCTCTGTCAAACCCAGTGATATGGATTTATGAATTTTTGGATTGTCAGATATTTAACAAGCAAATATTTAACAAGTTTAGATTTTTTTTTTGGTGAATGCACGTGTTGGCTATATTTTGTTTTTTTATACTTATTTTTATAATCTTCATATTGTTTAATATTTTTATTCTTGATTCCACAGTTAACCCATTTAATGAGTTAATTTTTGTTTATTATTCCATTCTATATTTTGTTTTTTCACTGTTAAATACGATCCAAATAGTTGAACCCTGCAACATGCTGTCTGACATTGGAACTAGGTAGTGCCCTCTTCTAATAAATTTTAAAAGATGCTAAAATTAAGTAGAACATGACACTCAAAAGTCAATGACATTGGTATCTAATTTGTTCCCCTTTAGTGTGTGTTTGGTTATGAAAAATTAAAATAGAGAAAAAGCTGTGAACTTGGTAGAGAAAAAGCTCATGCAATTGGAGTTGGAGATTGAGAAAGCAAGAAAGCAGCAGGTGATCCTAACTGAAAATCATCATCTTCATTTATGCATTGTATTTAATTGTACTGTGTTTAAACACGTACTAAACTGTCTACTTGCAGGGTATGTACATACGCAGTGCACTAGATGTCAGTTATATGAGATCATCCGGATTGTGTACATGGTTTTCATTTTATTTGCTCTTCTTTTGATATGCTATAACCATATACAAAGCCCCATTTCTTCATCTTTGATTCTATTGACCAGTAGCCAATATAGCTTGTAAAACAAGTCCCCTCAGATTGGGTATAATAGTTCATCTTGATGATAATTTAGGGATTTATTATGTTTGTTTGTATGTCCATTGTTCAGTGCGGGGCTAACAAGTGACAGCTGCAGTTAGAGCTTATACTACTGTAGTGTAATGACTCGATTAATTGGTTCTCTTACATTCCTTTAATGCCTGTGCAGCTGCTGTGAGGAAGGAAATATCAGATGAAACAGATCGTATAACTGGGAAGACAAAGCAAATTTCTAACATTCCAATTCACCTCAGCATTTATTCTCGAAATGGTTTGTATTTGTATTGGCCATTGATAACATGACAAGAATCTTGAAAGCATTTGATTGAGAACTTAAAAATATTTTTAAACTGTCCTGTTTGCTATTGTTGGAAAATGGAAACTATGTGATTATTGATTATCTTAATTGTTTATCTCTTACCAGAAAATAAATTTTAAGGCCTTGATTCTCTTAATTGTTTATCTAATTAGTAATTGTAAAATAATTAATCAAGTTATGTATTATACTTATGCTAATGTTATTTGTCTTGTGAATCATGCATGTCTCACTTATTCTCCAATTTGCATCTTGTTGCTGGAGTAAACTCGATCATCTCAGTGAGTTCCATGCATTGTAGATAAGAAACTCCATGCCAACATGAATTATGAGGATTATATAAAGATTGAAATAATAATGGGTCATTATTTTTCTTCAAGAACAAGTTAATTTTATCACAGATAATATAACTAAAAAAATTATTCTCCAAAATTGACCTTGGTTTGCATATGCTATTAATTTTTAACTTTTGCTTTGTCTACCTGAAAATTCAGCATGTACCTACAATATAATTCCAAAGACAGCTATGTGAGGTTGGTTTATGTGGAACAAATCACACAGGTGGTTGTTATTCCTTGCTCGATCTTGGTTATATGACCTTATTTACTATTTTTCCTTAATGTTTTTGTTTTGGATTTTTAGTGGCTATGGATAAGAATGGCTTTGTCTACACGTGAGTAATCCTCTAGAATTTTTTTGTTGAAGCTTTTATATAGCTATTGTATTCATTTTAGCTTCTCCAACTAACTGATTTTGGCTTATGCATAAGTTAATCGAAAAGCTTAATTCATTTTATCTTATTTTCTCTGCCTATCAGTGTGTTTAATGAGAAATTTATCCAGACAAACTTGTATCATTTACTTACATATTTGGTCCATTGCTTTTCTGCTATGATTTGGAATTAGTTGTCGACGTATTTAAGCAATAAGTCAATTTTGTAGACTTGTGAAATTTTCTATTTTAAACTGGAACTGTGATTTTGTAGGCACAGAAAGCAGAAAGGGAGGCTTCAGATCTGAAAGGAACTATGAGGAAAAGAATGGAATTCCTTGACTTTGACTAGCCAACCCTCACTCATCCTTCACCTCCCCGTCCGCAAATATTATAGCGGCTGTTCTTTAGATATTTCGTTTTGTTTTTCTCTGCTATTATTGCCTTTCATGGGAGGGTTGAATGTTCTTGAATTGTCTTTTGTAATATTATCCCCAGGTATCAATACTATCATTCATTTGCTTTTAAAAAAATTGCCAATTAATATAGCCTGTTTTAATTTCCATGCACTATCAATATAAAAATATTTTACACTGTCAAGTAGTAAAAAATAATTGCAGATACGAATTTTAAGATAATTATTGTAAAAATCAATAAATTTATCATATATGTTAATTTGTGATCATGGAAGAATGTAATTTTTTTTATGGTCATAGTGTAAACTATTTTCTCTTATTTATTTATTTATTTTCACGTGCCACCTAACTTGCAGGGAGTTCTGCAACATGGTGAAGAGGATTTTCATTTGTTCACGGGAGGACTTGAAGAAGATGAAATGTTGCAAGCTACCTGCTTCTTCATCAGAGGTTGAAGATACTCTATTAAGTCCAGATTTATAGAATAGGGATGAGACTCAACAGTCTCACATGCCTTAGACAACTTAGTTTTGTTTTTAACTTTTTTTGGGGTTTGGGAAGGGAAATATATCTGATGGCATAGGTTGCTCAATTTTAATGAACTTGTCTTCTGTGATCAGTGCTCTATGTGAATCTGTTATTCTAATAGAAAGTGTTAAATGGTTTTAATATTTGATGTGGTTTTAATGGTTGTATGTTATGCATTCATAGGTGTCAAATAATTTAAACAAACAAACAATGACGGTTTTTTGTAAATAACCGTCTTTGTAGGTGTTTAATAAAAAAAAAATTAAAAATATACAAACAATGACGGTTAATAAGAAAACCCGTCTTCGTATATGTGCATACAATGACGGTTGTTTATTAATAACCGTCATTGTTTGTTTTTAATTTTAAAAAAAAAAGAAAAAGAAAAATAAATACAAACAATGACGGTTATTAAGGAAACCCGTCTTCGTTTGTAACCATACAATGACGGTTGTTTATTAATAACCGTCATCGTTGGTTTTAAAATTTAAAAAAATATAATAAATAAATACAAACAATGACGGTTAATAAGAAAAACCCGTCTTCGTATACGTGCATACAATGACGGTTGTCCATTAATAACCGTCATTGTTTGTTTTTAATTTTTGAAAAAAAAGAAAAATGAAAATAAAATACAAACAATGACGGTTAATAGGAAAACCCGTCTTCGTTTGTAGTCATACAATGACGGTTTTCCTTAATAACCGTCTTCGTTTGTTTCGAATTTTAAAAACAAAAAAGGAAAAAAAATAAAATACAATGACGGTTTTTTGGAACCGTCATCGAAGGTACCCAACTTTCAATGACACCTATATCAATGACACTTGAACAACCGTCATCGTATGGCCTAAATAACCGTCATCGTAGGTCTTATTTGTAGTAGTGTCATCTCAAACGAGGGAGAAGAGACGAGTGGTGACTGGTGAGTCTGTGTTACGATAATAGAAAGAACAATTACGAAAATAACATGAATGTAATTAATGAAAAGAAGTTTTCAAATTTCACAAGTTTTCCAAGAGAAAAGAGAAATAAAAAAGTAAAACCACTAAAATATGTTTCTATTTTTTAGTTTTAATAAAACATGTTTCTATTTTTTAGTTTTAAAATATAAAACTTAAGAAGGAAGATTATGTTAAACAGAACATTTCAGAGTATTTTTTTAAAATATTAGTTTCTATTTTTTTATGTTTTATTTCTTTTTATATGTAATATATTTATCAAATTTATTATTTACCTTTTTTTAAATAAATCGTAATTTTACCTTTTTTATAAACTTATTTTTTAACTTTGAACTAATTTATCAATTTTTAACTAATTTTATCAAACATAATTCAAGTTTACAAAATTTACCAATCAAACAGATTTTTTTCATTTAAAAAAACTGAGAACTGTTTTAGAAAACAGTAATCAAACAGGCCCTACTAAAATCTGTTTCTGTTTTTTTAGTTTTAAATTTTAAATTTTGAAAAGAGTTTTAGAAAACAATTTTACAAAATTTACCAATCAAACAGATTTTTAATTTTTTTAAAACTGAAAAAATGTTTTTGAAAACAGTAATCAAACATGCCTTAAATAAAAATATCATTTTTTTTCTCACAGGTACTAGTCACTGTAACAAACCACTTATTACATTTTTTTAAGACTAACCAATTATTACTTGTTAATTATCATCATAATATTTCAATGATCATTCTTTAAAAACAAATTTAAAAAATGTTAGTGTCAGTCTCTCATATACTATCTTTTCAACACTCTTATTGTGATTGATTCATTTGATTTACTGAAATTTATTAAAAATTATTAATTTTAAATAATTTTCAAAAAAAATGTTTTTAGAAAATAAAAAGTAAAAATGTTATATATCCATCTCAATATTGCCCAGAGTAAATATAAACCTCAAACAAAAGCTGGGTAAACTATGTAACTATGTTGCTGATCACCTAGCTCGTCAGGGTGTTTTGGATATATAGGAGTCCGTTTTCTATTTTGCATATTATTTCTCCTGTTTTAGATACCCTTCTTTTGAAGGATAGCTTGGGATAATGTCCCCTCCTTGTTATTTATTTCCACTGAATAGAAAAAAAGCTGCAGCAAATTTAAGAAATAAATGTGGCTATATGTAATGAGCTATGGACTGTTTAAAGAATAGGATGAGACAGTATATGTATCCTACTTTAATCAGTTAAGTGTATTCTCAATATTAGTTATCTTATTCTATTATTTGCGATAGAGTACTTTGTTCCGTCAAAAGGGAATTGGGTCAAGACTTAAAGTGAATAATCTTCATTTTCATTTTATGTCAAAAATTTTACTCTCAATTATTATAATAATTTTTTATAAAAAAATTTACAATAATTACATCTTTTAAAGTAAATTACATCTAACTATGTATATAAGTAATTTTCAATTTGAGACACCAGATGACAGAATGCATTTTTACAAATAATAATAATAATAATTTGACTATAACTTACTGTATTTAAATTATTAATTTTTATAATAATTATTTTAAAAATATTAAAGTATCATTTTTTATTAGTTATGAACATAAAAAAATGTACACAAATTAGTAAACTCATTTTTTTAAAATCAACATTAGAGCATCTCAGCCCATGGAAAGTGTTGAGAGAGAGAACGTGTGATGGTGTAGTGTGTAAACTATTTGAGAAGTATAAGACGTGGCAACGAGGAGATGGACCGTTTAAGGCCATGCTCTGATGTTTTTTGGGTGGTAAGCCCCAATAATATCTAAGGATAGAGATATGGGCAAATGAAATAGGCACTCCCCTCCCCACTTTCTTCTTCTAATCTTGGGAATGAGTTAAGTGGCATTATATATTATTGTGTTTTTAGATTTACCTTAAAATCAAAATCACATTAAAATTATTTGACATGATTTTAAAGCCCTGTTTGAGTTACTCTTAGAAATACTATTATTTGAGATTATTTTTTACAAAAAAAAATTATAAAAGAAGAAAGTAAAATAAATTAAGTTTTCCTATAAATTAAAATTAATTCCAGTTCAACTTTTTTGAAAGTTAGATAAGAGATTTTTTATTTTTTATTTCTGAAAGCCAAATAGAGCAACATTTTATTTATTAGGAACTCAAACAGGTACAAGTAGTACAAAAGATAGAGCTTGATGTACCCACTCACCACATCAGCAATATCAAAATCAATACATAAGCTTTACCTAATTAATCCCGGTCAATTCAACCCAATTAATCCCAGTACAACGTACACTAGATATAATAAATTGACATGTTTTTAAACAAAGTACATTCTTTTTAAATACTGGTTCTTTTCTGCTTTCCAGTATTATGCTTCCATATGAATTGATCACAACAATTGCACCGCCACTTGATAGAAGATTAGTTTTAAAGGAGCAATTGTTTACTTCTCCATTGTCTTAACAGAAATTGTTGTAGCTAGAGATTGTCACCTTACCAAATTCAGCAGCATAATTTCCACTTCAACCATATCCATGAACAAACTCTCGCATAGTTACACATAACTCTCCATCCCATAATATTTTGATTCGTTAACACGAAACTAAAAATTTTATAATATTTATATATTTATTTAATCAATTGAATTAGACTCATATCTTTCATAATATAATATAACAAAATTTTCTTACTTCAGTACAGACTCTCCCATCACCATACCAGTTACCACCCAACCTGATGCCATCTCCACCCTACCATTCACACCCTCTTACCCTTCATCATATTTTTTTATTATAAAAATTAGGCATATGAGTTAATTGTAATATTAAGGAGAAACTCATTCATTTTTTTCTTTTAAAAATGTTTTTGAAAAATTTTATCCAAAAAAAAGTTTAAGTAATTATTATTCTCATATTTGGTTTTACATTGAGAAATAGATCCAAAATTAATTAGAGTATAGTTCAAATAATTCTAAGTAACTAAAGCAACACATTTGCACGATAATGCGCTCCAGTGAAGATGAGGATGAGGATGGATGCAATTTTTTTTCATCTGTGGCAATTATGTCATCACACTCTTCTATTTCTGCAATTAATATTGAATTTTGTAATTGATATTAAATAGAATAAATATTTGTAAAATAAATAATGCCTTATTAATTGAATTACATTTTTATATTTTCCAAAATTAACGTTTTAAATGCATCTATTTTGTGTATTTAATTTTATATTTTATCATAGAAAACAATATTCATAATGAAATTTATTATTATTATTATTTAGAAAAGTAACACATAGTCAGATACACACAAGATGAAGTATTGATCTTTATCAGTTCAGTGTCTATACTTGTAATAATGGATTCCTTGTGCTGAAGTTATGGTGATGAATGAAATGCAATAGATATATTTAGTCCCAAAAAAATAGTTCAGTGTCATTTACCCAACATGTTCAAATTGTAAGACGTTTATTTTTTGTTCAAAGACAATACTAGACCCAACGCTAAATACAGGGGCTGGAATCAAGTTCAGAGATAAGCCTAGCTATAAACACACCAACACAAGAGTCAAGAGGTTGGCTTCAAGAACATTTTTCACGTAAAAACAACTAGCTAATCAAGCTATTTGTTTTATATATAATTTTTCTGCAACAACGAGACAAAACCAATAGGTATCTCATCAAATTGATATTACTTGCTAATACTTTATTTGAATGTGTAGCATAAATAAGAGAGAAAAAAGGTAAATAAGAAATTAATAGAAGACAAATAAGGTGTTTTTTTATATTGTTTTTGGATGGAGATGAAAAAAGGGAAGAAAGATAATGGTTAATTTTCTTTTGTTTATTTGATTGAAAATAAAAATAAAAATACATAGTAATATATGACGGGGGTGGTGTTTTTATATCTTTATAATATAATTATTTTTGGTACTGAGTAACAAGCCTTATGTTGTTCCTTAATTTTTTCAAATTTAAAACAAAAATGTTTGTTTTGTCTAGTATTATAATTTTTTACTAATTAAATGGATCATAAGACTTAAATTTATGAATCTTAATTAACCTCATTTATATAATATTCGATATAAAATTTTATCTAACATTTATATTCCAACAAATGAAATTCAACCGTTATTTATGCTTGAAAAAGGTATAATCTGGTTGCATTTCTTTCAAAAACAAATAATTTTGGCAGGCTATTCAACCTTATATTATCTTGTTACATTAATACAAACAATATTTTGTTAGCTTATTCATAATATAATAACTATATTATGCGTTGAATAACCTTACATACAAGGTTAATTTAATAGTTTTGATCCCTCTGGACATATATTTACACATCATCAACCTACATTCTATGACAATCTGTCTACCATCTACATTGTTCACAATCTTATCTCTCATAAGAGGATGAAACATGTAAAAATCCAAATTTGTTTGCATAAATGAAATCATGGTTAAATATGTTTTGGGTCAAAATTTTGTATTTGTCCTTATAAAAATGCTTTATTTTTTAAAGAATTTCATCCCATTAAAATTTGAATTCAATTACTTTTGGTCCTTATTATTATATGACCTCAGTTAACTATTTATGTCTAACAAAAAGATCATGCGATCATTCTACATGTCAACAAATGACTCCTAAATTTTGTGGAGGAATAAAAATGCATTATTAGTTTATCCTAAAACGAATATTATAGACTAAAAACAATTAATTCAAATTTTGGAGGTATAAAAATGAAATAAAACAATTTAGAATGACCAAATCTAAAATTTACTCGTCTTACCAAGAAAAAAACAATTATTTCAAAATTTAAATCTAAATGGCCACCATAATCCAAATTCTAATACAGTGTTTATCACATGCACATGCATTATGTTGTGGAGTGACATGTGATCATTGGCTAATATAATAAGTATGTAGAGGAACTAAGTAGCCACCCTAATTTGACCCTATACTGACAAGGTTATTTCAGTCTCATTTTATCATTGTTGTCATTGTAACTAACTAATTAAATTTCGTCAATGATATCGTAGCTGGACGAATTCTGTCCTCCCTAAACCATTGTTGCAATGTGGTCTTTTTGTTCCCAGTGTTGCACATCTTTCATTCATGACTTTGCAATGATATTATTTTTTTAGGTTTAATGAAATTTTTGATCTATTATATTTTATAATTATTTCACTTTGGTACATTAAGTTTTAGAAGTTTTATTATGATCTTGCTGTGTTTGCGAAATGTATTATTTTAGTCATTTTTCAATTTTTCGTTAGAAATATTAGTGTTCTATTAACTTTAAATTTTGAAAAATGACCAAAATGGTATTATTAAAACATAAAGAATCATAATTAAACCTAATGTAGCAAAGTGAAATATTGTAAACCAAAAGTGACATTAAGTATTTTAAAATGATTAAATTTACACCAGCTAAAAACCACCACTATCTAATCGAGGAAGTCAGAATGTGGCTCTTTGCGAGGTTTGCAAGCAAGACCTTCACTTTTGCGCACGGTTGAGTCGAACAAGTAGAGAATTTTCCATTTGACATTTACACCAGACCTGACAAAGACGAGTAACGCAAAGAGGGGCAACAATGAGATGGTTGTTGTAGTTAGGTGAGGCGACAATTTCGTCCATGTAAGGAGGTTGTGACAAAGACAGAAGCGGGGACAGGACAATAATTTTTTTGGGTCGACGATGAAAGGTAAAGCAATGAAAGGAGAATGAGTCCTTACCCATCTTAATTGAGAATAATTAATGAATGAAATTATTATCGTTATTAAATGATTGAATTGAAAATAATAATAGTAATAATAATGATAAGATAATAATAATAATAATAATAATATGAGAGTTGAGAATGTTGTTGTTTATGATTTCAAATCTATATTTTCTTCATTTACTTAGTGATTTTAATTTTTAAAATAAAAAAGTATTGACCATTTTTTACCTGTGACTATGTTAGCTTAACTATTTTAAAATTTAAAAAACACTAACATTTCTAACAAAAATTCAAAAAAATGACCAAAATGATGCATTTCGAAAACATAAAGGATAAGAATGAAACTTTTAATATATAATGTATCAAAGTGGAACATAATGAACCAAAAATAACGTTAAACCATTTTAAAATCTAAAAGTTATCGAAACACTAATGCTTTTAACAAAAATTGAAAAAAAAACCAAAATGATACATTTTGAAAAAATAAAAGAGCATAATGAAACTTTTAAAACTAAATATACCAAAGTAAAACAAATGAGAAACATAATAGACTAAAATTGACATTGAACCTATTTTTTGTGTTTGGATAGATGAAAAGTACTAATAATGAGTCCTTGTTTAATTTGTTATACTTGTTCCTTCATAGTAGTAATATATACCGTTACTATATTTTTAGGATATTTGTTTTTCTTGGTCAAAGACTGTGTCTCCCACTCCACTATGTTAGATATTAATCTCATTCATATTATTTAATTGTTGTTGGTAAAAGAAAATTGTATACAAGATGAAAATCAAATACAAATTTTTTATTAAATAAATCATTCTTACACATATGAACGCAATCGAAACTTTCACTATATTTGCTTATTCCTATTTATCTTTATCATTAACCAAGACTTTAACACAAAACATAAATAAAATTCACAGGCCCCCTAAAGTACATAGATTAGAATGACTTCAATTTTTAAATGCATTGTGAAACAAGTTGGGCTGTGCTGCTGTAGAAAGGTGCTTTTGGGCTCAAAGATGCTCAGGAATTGAGATGAACCAACCTAACTCATAGCTAGCCCATAACTAAAAGAGCAGAGTCAAAGAAGAAACTTGCTTGTCATAAGGAATTTGTTTATATACCTAAGGCAAATACTATAAAGAAATGGTGGTCCAATATTATTGTACCTACTCAACTCTGGTTAGTCTCTTGGTCCCTCCCTCGCCTTTCACTGAATCCCAGTAACGCGTACAAAATAACCAGACCGGAATGCTCATTGCCATGATTCGGGACCATTTTGTACGTACAGTTCACACTATATACAGTAAAGTACATAGATACACTCAAACTATACTTGAAACTCTTTTCATTTTCGTATGTTTTAATATATTATATATCAAAAGGGATCGGATTATACCCAAAAATTCCAACAATCTCTTACGCAAATAGAATCAGGGTGTTAGGTTATTGAATAGAATTCAGCTTTGGCTATTTCAATGTTGCACAAAAATTTTGCACTATCAATATGAACTATATGATATATATTTAAATGATTATCAACAAATAGCACCATAACAAAAAGGTTATATAATATTATAATGTTGCGCATGTTTAATTTGCCGCGTGTTTGGTAACGCATCACATATGTGGTTTTTCACGTCAAATGTGAAGCTACTAGATAATAGAGGTAGCTTTCACGTCATTTAGGTGATTCTGGCCTCAAAATTGTATTTCCAGATTGAAATTGTTGGATCCACGACCACTTGAAGCAATTAAATGTTGCTTTTACGGTTTTTTATTTTTAAGATTTTGATGTAAAAATGGTGTAAGTGTGCAACGCACATTCAAGAAGCTTAACCAACTACAGTTAAGGAATTTTCCGGTTATTCAGTATTTCCAGTTTTCGTTTTGGGAAGTCTTGAATATGGAGAGGAAAATTTGTTACTCATAATAATAATCGTACACTCATATCAATTTTTTTTTGTAGTGGATGTTGTCTAAAAAAACACCCTTATATTTTAATTGTTTCATCAAATACAATTATGATGCAATGCAAATGAAGAAATTTGTGGCAACGAGTATTCTTTCATGATTAGATGCATTTCAATTTCCTCTTCCATCCTTATAATCACAGAAGGGCACATTGAATTCAATTTATTAGGATTCCGACTGTCTGCCAAAATATTCGGAGAAAATGTTTCTTATCACAGTATTTTGTCACATTATAATATAATGATAAAGCCCCCCTTAATGGGTCCTTACACTAGCGTTTTATTTTGTCTTTTTATTCATTTTAAGCTTCACCCAGTTAGTATTCGTATCCCCTTATTCAGCCAGTGACTAATTAAAAAAAAAATTCAAATTCAAATTTTGAATCTTAACCCACCCCAGTAATTATTAATTATCCAAATCAGATCAAGTTAGAGTGTTTGTTTTGTTATGGTGTAGCCCGAAGAGATGGGAAGTTGAAGGAGTAAACATAACAGCATTGATTTGGTTTGTGGATTGGAAAGGCACTTTTTTCATAGAAGAGAAAGAGAAAGGTGTGGCAGAGAAGGTAAGCAATGGAATGATGATGCTAAGAAGAAAGTATTTTCATCACTGTTGTTGTTATGAGGATACGGAAACTGAAAAATCTTTTGCAATATCTCAGACCCAAATTTGGGGTATTAGTATTATTTATCGGGACAAAAAAGATGGTGATAGTAGTCTTGGCCAAATGACCGATGTATTTTTTTTCAAATGATGAAATAGTATAAAATTTAAATTAATAACTAGAAAAAAAGTAAGTCATAAATATCTTATGATTTTTTGGTATAAAGTCAAAAATTATTTTATGATTTTTTTAATATGATTTTGAAATCCTATTTTTTTTATTAAAAATAGTAAATTATTTACGACTTCAAAATCATAAATATTTTTTTTAAATTAATTATTAATGAACTTATGTTTGTTTTCATTTTTAGTTTTATTTAATATTTTTATATTTTCTATATTATTTTATTTAATATTTTATATATTGTTTTTAATATATATTGTATATTTTTATATTATTTTATTTAATATTTTTTATATTTTTCTAGATTATTATTTATTTTTTAAATTAAAAAATAATAAAAAGCCTTAAATTTTAAAAAATATATTAAAATGTATTACAAATATTTATTTTAGAAAAATATTAAAAATATTTGTTATTAATATTAACTTAAAATTTATCAAATAATCTTAATTTTTTTAATTACTTTTTACAGTTATTATTAAGTAAATTAATAATTTCGTATAGTATTATTAATTAAATTTATTTGATAAATTATTTTAATATTAACAATAAAGATAATTTAATAACAAAAGTAGTTATTAAAATTAAAATAACATAATACATTAATATAAAATAAACAATATATATTAAACACAAGTATAAAATAAAAAAGTAGAAATAATATTAACTGTCAAGTTGTTTGCACATTAGTAGTCAACTTGTTTGTATACACAATTATTAGGATTATGTTTTTCACTTTTACATAATAAACATTTTTTAGACTTATTTGAAATTGGTTTATCCATCTCATTATATATATATGACTAGTGAACCTTTCCGTTGTATTTAATTGCTTCGAAAGATCAAACATAAAATATGAATCCAAATATTAAAATCATTTATCTTGGTTTCCAAGTTCTAAAAAAATATTAAATAAAATAATATAAAAATATTAAATACAATAATATAGAAAATATTAAATAAAACTAAAAATGAAAACAATCATAAATTTGTTAATACCACTTTGAAGTTGTAAATAATTTATGACTTCTAATACAAAAATGAAAATACTTATGAGTTCATAGTCGTATTAAAAAAATAGAAATTATAAAATAGAAAAAAAAATCATAAAATACTTATGACTTGCTTTTTTTTTATATTAATTTAAATTTTATCCCATTTATTAATTTAGAAAAAAAAATTGTACCTTTTGGTGGTTTCACCTAGTAGTGTTAGAGTATTTTTAATGCTAGATATTGAATAAAGATATTGAATAAATATGGAGAATTAATTCTTATAATAAAATCTTTAAGATTTATACAATGTTTCTCTTTTTAAATCTCAAAATGAGATCTACCTCAAAAGAAAAAATTAGAAAAACTTTAAAAGATTTTCAATCCTACTTAGTTTTATAGATACTAAAAAAAAGTGATTTAAGATCCTAAGTTAATATCTACCAATAAAAATGTTCATAGCTAGTATTATTATAAATAAGTTGTTTTAGTTGGAATAGCCTTTAATGAATGGTACACACCAGAGTGTACTATCAATGCTCTACCAAGTTTTAATTTTAGTCTTTAAAGTGGTGTTATTCGGTTGCAGAACTTAACTCACAGTCCCAGTTTTTCTTTCAAATAAAGCAACGTAGTAGTAGTACTCAATGCCCGGTTTGAACCAAGCTCACGGGATTGTTGTCAGTGGGTATCTTTCATATGTACTACACGTTGCTCCAGAAAGTTAGAGAGAGATAGATTTTTTTTTATAATCAAAAGTTTAAGTGATTTACATTCTAAGGATTGAGGAGGAGCATGTCTTAAGATTCACCGAAGATTCACTGATTCACTGGATGTTTATATAATTATTTATAAATTATTGACTAACAAAGTTCTTATATTGATAACAGAATTTAAATTCACATTTTTGTGAAATATGTGTTCAATCTTATCGGTTGGACCAAAGTAATAATATTGAATTTTTTTAGCATAATAGCATAATGCAAAGTGAGATAAAGAGAGAGAGAGAGAGGAATTGGTTATTGTTGGTAGTATTTTGGTAGTGTTATTGGAGTGAGTGGGGTGGGAAGGGAATTCGGCGCTCTCTCTCTTTTTTGAATTCAAGATCAGATAAGAAGTTGTTTGTTTTGTTTTGTTTTGGGTGTTGGGGTTGGGGGGCTTTTCCCTATGATTATTATTGTCACTTTTTCATAGGATTTCACCTTTGTCTGTAATTCTTGTCTCTCTACTCAAGAGGGGGTGAGATTTTGAAGCGTTATGGTTTCTATTTTAATGTTTGTTTTTTTTTCATTTCATTTGAGCCTCTGCTAACTTTCTGTGACCGCTTTTTGTCCTCTAATGCACTTCTTCACGAGGTCCTGTCAGAGGTTTATTTTCAAAAAATGTTCCATCTTTATCCATTTATTCGCTCCCCTCACTTTAATTTATAAGGTTTGTTTGTTTGATGCTTTCATTTTACCCCGTTTTATTAATCTTTTCATCCATCCTGCTCTCATCACTTCTCTTCGGCCAGATTCTTTACACTTTACATTACACCCTCTTTTGTTTCTCTGTCCCTCCAATTTTTAAAACCAAGAATTTTCATTTTTACCTGTCCCTTGTATATTGAACCATCTGTTTTCACTTGGTTGCTACACTTGCTCACTTACACAAGCAAAATCCCTCTTTATCTTTAACCAAAAGAGGCAAAGTTTGGCTTAACTTTGGCACCGTTTTCTCATTCCAGATCGTGACTGAAAAAGTTGTGTGAAGTTATTATTATGGGGAAAGCTAGCAGGTGGTTGAAGGGGTTGCTGGGGATGAAGAAGGAGAAGGACCACAGTGACAATTCAGGCTCATTGGCTTCTGACAAGAAGGAGAAGAAAAGGTGGAGTTTTGCCAAGCCACCACCTTCTTCAGTTCCTGCCACTGATAACAACAACACCTGGCTCAGATCCTATATTTCTGAGACAGAGAATGAGCAGAACAAGCATGCAATTGCCGTGGCAGCAGCCACAGCTGCTGCTGCCGATGCCGCCGTGGCCGCCGCACAGGCGGCTGTGGCTGTTGTGAGGCTCACTAGCCAGGGGAGAGGGGCATTGTTCAGTGGAAGCAGGGAGAAGTGGGCTGCTGTAAAGATCCAAACTTTTTTTAGAGGCTACTTGGTATGTGTCTTGTCTTTTTGTGATGTTTCAAATCAAAATTTTGGGGTTGTTTATGTGGGTATGTATGTGTGTGTGTCTGCTTTCTTTCATTTTGAAAATGTTGTTTGGTAATTGCATTGGTTATTGTCTTGGACATATTTATTTTATTTGGTTGGTTTAAGTGAAGTGTTTTGCTTAATTCCTACTCCTTTGTCTCCTCTCAAAAATTATTTAGATTCTTAATGAAACAGTGCCTTTCACTTTCTGTTTGGGTCATTCAAACTACCATTTGCACTTTCCATTCTCCACGTTAGAGTTGACTAGACTTGTTATTTTGATGCTCTTTTAATTAAACCATCTTCAATATTTGATAATTTTATATATACATTTTGCCAATTTCATGGTTTTATTAAGTTCCATTACTATACTAGCACTTTTAATTTAAACTTTTATGGTGCTTACTTTCAGTCACGGAAGGCTCTTAGAGCACTGAAAGGATTGGTTAAGATACAAGCTCTTGTTAGAGGGTATTTGGTTAGAAAGAGAGCTGCTGCAACTCTTCACAGTATGCAAGCTCTAATAAGAGCTCAAACTGCTGTTAGAACACAGCGAGCTCGTCGTTCCATGAGCAAGGAAAACAGATTTCTACCTGAAGTTCTTGCAAGAAAATCTGTGGTAATTGAAAACTGGTTTTCTAGTCCTGAATGATTGCCAACTTCAATCATTTTATTTTATCTATCAACAAACAATGCCTTATTTGCTTGGTGTTGTGTCCTTTTTGTACTTTTTAGGAACGATTTGATGAAACAAGGAGTGAATTCCACAGTAAAAGGCTACCTACATCCTATGAAACATCCTTGAATGGTTTTGATGAGAGCCCCAAGATTGTTGAAATTGACACATACAAGACTCGATCGAGGTCTAGGCGCTTCACCTCTACAATGTCTGAGTGTGGAGAAGACATGTCCTGTCATGCAATCTCATCCCCTCTTCCTTGTCCGGTCCCCGGTCGTATCTCAGTTCCTGATTGCAGACACATTCAAGATTTTGATTGGTACTACAATGTGGATGAGTGTAGATTCTCCACTGCTCATAGCACCCCGCGTTTCACAAACTATGTGAGGGCTAATGCTCCAGCTACACCAGCCAAGAGTGTTTGTGGAGACACTTTCTTCAGACCTTGCTCCAATTTCCCCAGCTACATGGCCAATACTCAGTCATTCAATGCAAAACTAAGGTCTCACAGTGCTCCAAAGCAAAGACCTGAACCCAAGAAAAGGCTCTCACTCAATGAAATGATGGCAGCAAGAAACAGCATAAGTGGTGTTAGAATGCAAAGGCCATCATCCAATTTCTTCCAGACTCAAGAAGAATCCTGGAATTTTTGACAATCACAAGGAATATTTGAGAGGCAATTAGAGTCTAAATGATGTTAGGAATATCTAGAATTTGTTTTTTTTTCACTTGTGCTTACAACTTACAAATTCAGGGATGAAATTCTCAATTCTGCTTGTGTACATTCTTTTAATTAAAGGATTTTTCTTTTTTTTCAATCATGCCCCCTTTCTCTTGTACCAAATGATTTACATCTAGTAAAGAATTTGGCTTGGTCATTTTTAAGTACATAATTTTGCATACCATTTTTCTGGTTTTGGGTTGTAGTTCCAAGTTCCAACAGTTTTACTTTCACAGTGCTTGTTGCTGTATTGCTTTTGGAACACAGTAAAAGACCAATAATACACACAAAACAACACTTTGTGTTAGTAAACCCATAAAAGGAAAGCTTGGTTATGGAAACTTCATGGTGGTTTTCAAAGTCAAAACAAAATAATGTGGGGGTCTGTGTGCATGTGGGGTATTACATATTGCTGACTAGGATTAGTTTCAATCACTAGTAATGGTTGAAATGTCTGTGTCAACAGTGAAAGAACTGAAAAAATATTAGTCATGAATAAATTAGGCCAAAACTTGGAACCCAATGTTTTGCCACAAATTTTATTTACTAAGCTCCAATGTTCCTACTAATATTGCCAGCTAGTTATGTGAAGGCTTTCCAACGTGTACCCGCTAGAATTCAATTAGTGCCGTTCGAGTAGGAAGAACATATCTAAAAATTGCGTGAAACGGAACAGCATCAAATGGCGATGACAGTTGACAATGACACTACTAAATTTGTTCCCTTTCCTTGTCTTTTCTCGTGAAAGTTGGCAATTCATTCCAAGAGAATTTTTTTATATGTTTAATTTTAGATGTGTGTCGTGTAGAGTTTAAGGGGTGCCCTTGAATCACCAGAAAAGATCTTTTCATAGAAAGAAAAAAAAAACTGTTTTAAGAAGGATAAGAGAATTTGAGTTTCTCTTATTTTAGTGATCATCAATGATATCTTTTAGCCATTCAATGAAATAATAAATATTGTTTTTATTTTAAACTACAATGTGATTAGTTGGTAACATTAAATGTTGTATTTCTTAATATAAAAAATTATGTTTTTGATCCATTATCCTTAAGTGTTTAGTATATATAAAAATTTTCATTTTCAATTAAACTATTTTTTTTAAGAAATGAGATTTTTAGGGATACAATTATTGATTTTTTTTTACTAAATGTGTGTGATTATTTTTCAAATTTTCTAAGAATAATACATTTGCCATCAATTATCATGAAAAAACTTTGGTAACTTTTAACTTAATTCTAAGTTTTATTCTCACTTGTACATAAAGTAATATTTTTATGAATTTTTTATACGTAAAGATAAAGTATTCTATTCTACCAAATATAAAAAAATTAATCTTCTACTAAACATCATCTTTATTGAACTAATAATTATTTTTTTCCTCTACAAAACATCATTAATATCATTGTAACATTCACTTTTTCCCCTCTTCTTTCCCCTCTAAGTCTTTCTGCATAATTTTCTCAATATCAATTGTGTTTTCTCTTTACGGATCCGCGAAAGCATTTAAAAATTCTAATCCTTGGCATACCAAGCCAGTTTTCGTTTATACTGTGCCATTATAACCCTTTACCCCTTCCACGATACATAATTATGCATAAGATATGATTATATTTCAGTTATAGTAATCATAAGTTACTTTTAAATTGTTTGTAAAAAAGATAGTTATTTTTAAATTCATATACAATCATATCAACGTTTTGAATAGCATTTTTGAAAATACAAAATGCAAAAAGTAAAATTTACAGTTTACGCAAACCCAATTTTCAATACCAATGAAACGAAATCATCCCTTCATTGTGAACTGTCACGAGCTCGTCCCATAATACATCTTTAGCAACAAGAAATAAACAAACAAATAAATAAGCTAGCTCAAATCCAATTCAAGTTTGAATATATGTAAGAAAATGATTAAAGGAAAAAATAAAGAAAAATGAAAAAGAATTGACCACGTGTTCCCACGCGTTGAAGAAGTGCGCGTGGGAGTTAAATGGACATGGGGTCTAATCCGAAGGCACTGTTTGAATCTTAAATTTCATATCAGCAATGATTAAGGTTTCATTTGACTGATGGGTTTTGAGAACATTTTTGCTGTTGGATTTCGAGTTGGGCTTTCCATTTCATGCATCGCATCTTATGATGGCTCACGTGCTTCCAAGTGAAAAGTGCAAAAAAGAACTGTTATTTAAGGGGTAATATAGGTAATCCATACTTTCTTACAGAATAATTATGCCCTCATCCATACATCATCGTCAATATTTTCGTGCAGCGTGTCGATATGGACCTTCTCCCTTTACGATGCTCCTTCAACCTATTTAAATAATGATAATTAAAACAATAAATCAAGCCTACATAAAATTTGAGCAGGCTACCAAGTAGCCATAAATTTTTTAATGTACTTTTTAAATATATTTTTATTAATTAAATTTATTAAAATTACAAAATTACAAGTAAAATCTATCTTATATCACTTTTTATGGATCTCATAATGTCATAAAAATTTCTTAAATTGATGATATTGTTTTCTTTAATAATAAATATCAAATTAAAATCTTAGATAATTTTAATTGATTTAACGTGAATTCCACTTTTAAATATTTAAAATTTAATTCAATTAATTAAATAATTAATTTTAATTATAAAATATGAAAAAATATATGAATATTAATAAAGTATGTAATTAATTTTAACTTTTAATTTTATTTTTTTTCATTTTTTTAATTTCCCCTCCCCTTCCCTTTTTCTCCCCCTTTTATTTTTTTCTCCCTCCCCTAACCAAACATGCTTCTCCCTTTTTTTTCTCTCCTCTACTCCCTCCCTCCCCTTCCTGTTCGCTCTTATCACATAAAAAATCATTTTTTTTAACTTTGTACAGATCTTCAAGATTCTTAGAGAAAAATCAGATATTCACGTAAAGATCTTCATCCCCCATTTAGTAATGGATCTGAGAAAGAAGAGATCTTTAACCAAAGATCTCTCCCTAAGACCCAATACTAAAGGAATTCTTATAGAATAAGAGTGAAACATTGATATTCACAATTGGCTTATATATATTTTTTTCCCATTAAAATTGATATTTTTAATCTTTCAAATTATTAAAAACTTTAGAAATTAAAAAATTGGAAAAAAAAATTAAAGAACCAAATACATATTTAATCCTACACAATTTTATAATTTTCAATAATATTTTGTAAATAATTAAATATATTATAAAAATAAGTTAAAAAAGTGTATTGCTAATATATCTTGTAAATTTTGGGCATTCTTAGAAAAAAAACCAATTATGTGAGAATTATTTAATTTTTAAAATACTTTATTTAATTAAAATATTAAATAATTTATATTTTTAATATGATTTAAATCCAATTTTTAATTAAAAATGTTTATATAAAATTCTATGTTTAGACATCAACCACCTCATTACTATCATTATAAAAAAGACTACTAATTCATAAAGTTTTAACAGAATTTATATGAACTTTATTTATTTATTTAATAATTTTACGTGAGTAAATTATCAATTTAACCTCTAAAGTTAATACCATCACTTAGTTTTTTGTTGAAATTATAAAAGAGATACATTTAATCTCTAACATTAGTTATTATTAATTAATTGGTATATTAATTATTATTAATAATAAAAAAAATTAAACTCTTAATATAAGAAAAATAAAATTTTAAGTTATTTTTAAATAATGGATCATATTTTAGTTTTATATATAAAATTAACAATTAATATATTTTTAAAACTTATTATTTATTAAATAACTATTTAATAAAAGTTAGATATTTATATAATTTGTGTAAAAAAAAATTTGGCCCCCACTTTGATATACTCCTTATTCATGAAACTATCCCTACTCTTATACTTAATTTTTTAGTGTTGGGGTAGAAGAAACAGTGAGATAAAAGGAAAAATAAAGAAAAAGAGAGAAAGGTAGAAAAAAAAATAGAGTAGACGTAAAATAAAGAGATATTTTTTGTCAGTTACGAAATTAAAAGATAGAAGTTAGTTGGATGTATATTTAAAATTTTCCTTACTCTAATTGGACATGCAAAACACTAGTTTTGTTTATTAAAAGTATTATTAATACACCTCATTATAATTCTCAACACATCTCTAACATGTTTTTCAGTAAAAGAAATTATTATTGTTTATTTCATTGATGTTCTTATACGACTAATTTTAAATAATCTTTAAGAAAACTTCAACCTATATTTTAATTTACTGCCCCTATTGTTTGAACAGACAGAAAGAGACGTTGAGAAATGGCCAATAGGGATTAAACTAATAAGTGCATCCGTAATCAAACATTATACCCGTTGTGAACTTGTGATTCAAAAGATTATTTTACATAGAATTCTGCAGAAGCACAAAGTTCAAAAAATTGGAGGTTCAATTTGTTGGTCAATGATCTTAATTATGCTGCTGCTTTCGTCACTTGATGCTGGCTATTGTATTGAGATTCTTGCTCCATTTGTTTATACGCACGCACAAATTCTATCCAGCGGTTTCATGTTTAGGGTTGGTTCGATAGATGAAAAGAAATAAAATAAAAGTTAATGAAATAAATTTTTTGAATTAAAATAAAATATAAAAATGTGAATTTTATATTATTTTACTGTTGTTTTCTTTCTTTCTTTCAATTCAAACCAACGCACGCTTAAAGAGTTAGATCATAGATGTTTAATGTAGGATGGATTTGATTAAATATTTTAATTAAGTATTTATTTAATAAATAAATTTGTGAAAGGTGTTTTATAGTTTTATTATTACTGTTAGTTATTTGATTTAGCGGCTAATGGTGTCTTTTAAATTACAGGTTTTTTTTCTCTCATGCGTCATGCCACTAATATTATTTTATTTTTGTACAAATGGGCCTTTGGCTAGCTTGTCAGTAGTGATGTGCTCTACATATCTCCCTGTCTCTAAATTGTATTTCTTCCACTGTGACCCCATATCCAGAAATTGGTTTAGACCCATAAAAAAGGTATAATTCTTACACCAAAGAATTTTATTTTAATTACTTTGTTTGTATGCGTAGTGTGGACCCAGAAAATTAGGGTTTGGGCCACCAATTATGAGTAGTTTCTTTTTTTAATACCTTAACATTACAGCTTAGATGAAAATGATTAAAAAACTCAAACTTTGAGTTTAATTTTATGTACTTTCAATTTAAACATTTATATGGTCAATTAATAAGAAATTATAATAAATTTGATTTTTTAGATTATTATTAATAAAATTAATAAATTTATCATATATGATAATTAGTAATTGAGTGATAGCATAAAAACTCTTTAGAATTATACAGATAATACATAGATTACAGACTATAGTTTTTAGCAAAAATTATTAGCAGATAATCAGGCTATCATATATATATATAGGGAATGGGTGTTAAGTGAAAAATTACAAAATTAGAAATTACTTTTACTCATGTTGAGTGTGAACCTTGTGGCTCAGAAATGTAATGTACCTCAAAGTTGCCATCTCTTTGTACCACTACGTACTCGTACTCTATTTAGCATTTTGTGCTTGTAAGTTTCGAAAATAATTCGATGGTGTCGTTATCTTTTGGAAACAAACAGCATGTTGGTACATTAATTTGTGAACAAAAAAATAAAAATTCCATATATGCCATTTAGTGTAGTAGTAATTAGTCCATGTTTGGCAGCTGCGAAACAAAAGAGATTGATTCCGTCAGAAAATTATTCAACTCGAGGCACCAGTATTGGCCTAAAGTTTTTAAATCATCTCGCTTGCCGCCATATAATCAACTTTTTTTTTATAGGTATGTGAAATTAATTCCAACAAGTGGTGTGCACCTCCAAGAACCGTCTTGTTGTTAGATTTTTTATATATAAATATAAACCTCTCTCTCTCTTCTGTAATATTACGTGATTTATAATCAGGTTGATAAAAGTTAATAATTAATAAAAATTCATTAAAAATGTGAGTTTATGAAGTGAAATGTATTATTTTTTCAAAAGATTAAAAGAAAAATATCAATTCACATCATATGTTAAACTTGTCATTTTAAATTTTATCAAATAAACTATTAAATTTTTAATGAAGTAGATGTAGAATATAGAATTTTGTATAATTTAAAGACTAAATAATACTTCAATGCATGCACTTTATTTTAATAAAATATCAATTAAAAGGAACGTATACATTTACTCTTATATTTCATATTTATACATATTTTTCCTTTTTATCACAAATTCAAACATTAAGTAATTTTTCTGAAGTATATTTAAAGTATACTCTATTATTTTAAAAGATCTAGATCCATGGATAATAGTCCACTGGTAGTGGTAGCAACGTTACACCCCATACCTATCTCAGTATTTATTATATATGGGCTTTCATTGTTCATTGGGTTGAACCTGGAGACGGGCCTTTCCTTGTACACTTCAGTAGAGTGTATAAGTAAAAATGAAATGCAAAAACTTAAGCTCACTGTAGTATTAATGTACTATTAAGAAATAAGCAATAAGAAATAAGAAAAAAAAATGGTCAAAGCGTCAAAGGATTTTGCTTCTAGAAATGTATCACAGATTGTTCCAAATTAAATTTCAATACTTAGTCCACAGTACAACAACATATTAAAAAGAACTTATGCAGAAAAATAAAGCTTATATATTATAATTGATTGTGCTGAATGAAGAGAAATAAAATATCTTGTAAACAAAAAGGACTACACTCACCACTTTCCCATAGCCACCAGAACCATTCTTATACTTACGAATATAATCTAATGTTATCAAACAAAATAATCCTTTGCATTGAAGCACCAGATCTTACCTTATAAAAACAAATTATAAAAATGAAACCTCTTTTTGCTCCAAGCGCGTATTCAACTCATTCATCTCTTTATCCATGGTATTAGAGTCCCAACCAGACTGTTTCCTGAGACCCAATCCCCTTAGTGGCGGTGTGGTTGCGTATCGTTTCAATCAACACGTAAGGTAGCTCTTCAAAATTGAAGACAAAAATGACAAGTTAAATAAAGGCAATACACACACAACAATAAAAAACTCTATATCACTTAATCATAGGAAAAAATCGTCCCCGTTTTATGCCAATCACAAACAGTTAGAGAATTAGAGAACAAAAAAAATAATCAAAGAGGCCTATGGGAAGAGAAAATAAAAAAATTCACAAATTTAACACTTGTTATTTTATTTTTCAAGCCAATTACATTACCAAATTTAATTCACATTATATATATAAGAGATTTAAAATTAGGGGTGCTCACAGGTACGAGTCATCCACGAATCTGAATTGACCAAAACCGATCTGAATAATTTGGGTTTGGCTAAAATCGAATCAAACCAATAAAAAACCATTCATGTATGGGTTGGATCACGAGTTTATATCTATAGATCCGATTAAAATCGAATTGAACCGATAAATTTTTTTAGAGTTGTTTGGTTTGATTTTAATTACTGTACATATTAGACTCCAAGTGTTGGAACTACAAATGTTTATAATATTAACGGATCATATTTTGTTCATTTGTTTTAGCAAATCTGATTGCATCAAAGTTTGTTGCAATAAATTAGTTTATAGAAAATAGTTGTGATTCAGACTATTATAGTAAATCTCGTTAAATAATATTTTATTTTAATTTGTATTAGTATATTTTAGAATATTATATTAATGATATTAAATGAATCAATTTTACTACTTTCAGATATTTGATAATATTGTGTTAGTGTAAATAGTCATTTTCATCTCTGAATGTGTAAAGCACTGACAAATTCGTCCTCGAAAGATGAAAATTCAAATTTTAGTCCCTGAAAGTTAAAAAAGTGTGACAAATTCATTCATCTGTTTCAGTTAATGAAAGAGCTTACGTGGTGACACGTAGGGATGAAAATGTCACAAAAATGATTACCAACATGACTACTAAATAAATTAGACCAAAATGTTAGTAGTAAGTTTTCATTTGACCAAAATATCAGGAAGTTTTCATTTGACCAAAATGTCAGTAAGTTTCCATTGGACAAAAATATCCTATGATATTATTATGTTCCAACAATGTACCAATGATTTGAGAAAACAAACAAATAGTTGTAGCAAATTTGTAATGCATGTAAATGGATATACTAATATTTGAATTTTCATGTCTCATAGCGAATTTGTCAGTGCTCTACACATTCTGGGATGAAAATGACTATTTACCCTAAATTGCATTTTACCCCTAAATGAAACGAAATTTGAGATTTGACAAATTTGTCCAATGGAAACTTACTGACGTTTTGGTCAAATGAGAATTTACTGATATTTTGATCCAATCTATTCTGCAACCACATTAAATAATTTTTTAACATTTTCGTCCCTTTGTGCCACGTAGGCTATTTTATTAACAGTATCAGACGGATGTTAACAGATGAATAAATTTGTCGCACTTTTTTCACTTTCGAGGACTAAAATTTGAATTTTCATCTTTCAGGGACAAATTTGTCAGGTCTCTACACATTTTGGGATGAAAATGACTATTTACCTTATTGTGTTAATTATATTGGATATTTGGATGAATCATGATATAAAACAGTAGTTCTAAGGGAAAAAAGATCAAATTCAAATGGGTAACCCGTTGGCCCGAACCAAACCAAATCGTTCATGAACGAATTGGGTTGGGTTGGGTTTCAAAAAAAAAAATTCTAAAAACTAAACCGAACAATTTTGATTGGGTTGGGTCTTAAAATTTGGCAAATACCGATCCGAACCGATCCGCGAACACCCCTATTTAAAATTATAAAAATTGTATTAAAGTTCCACTTTCTTGTTACATGTGAAAATGGTCCACCCCAACATAGCTGTCACATAATTCCTAAGGAAATGTATTGAGTAAGATTATATTTTGACCAAGGAAGATAGTAATACCTGCATAATGCATCAAGCCACACAATCCAACAAGTACTTATGTTGTTTTGTTTGCGAAAAGTTGTAAGGAGATGAAAATCAAGATTAAAAACACACTTTATGCAATATATTTTTATTATTATATAAATTTATGTAAATCCTATAAAATAATAGGAGAACCAGTAGTTAATGAGTTAAGCCCTGGAACTCAGGCAACAAAATATTTCAAATTAAAATGTGTTATTAGCTTTAGTCTCTTCCATTCATGCCAATTACAAAACAAAAACATTGCCAAAACCACCTAACAAGGAAGAATAATGAAATAGCTAAATAGAAATCCTTGGACAAGGTTTGCAAGCCACCACCACATCTACAATAAAATCCTAAACTGTCAACAAGGATTTTTTTGAAAAACTCAACCCCTCACAGACTAAATCGTGAGACAAGAGTTTTAGGACCTATAAGAAAATCATTGACCAACCAAGGTAACACCACATACTAGTTGAAAGTTAAACTTATTGTAATAAAGCTGGATGTATGGTCAAATCCTTCACAACTGATCATTTTAATATAATTTTGCAAGAAATCATGAGGTGTTTTCCCTCATCCTATTCATAGCATAAGTTGGATCAATTGAAATTAATAGAAGAACGAAACTTGTGGAAGAGGATTGGGATGATTGAAGTAGTAATATAAGCATACTACAAGCCAATGTTTTGCTAGTTGCATGCAAAGCAAGTTAATTAAATATGCTACTGTAATGAAATATCATGTGATGAACAAGCACAACACAATCCCACTAAGTTATCCTTTTTCCACCACCTGATACATGAAAATGAAGAGACAGAGACATTGATATGCATATAAAAAACAAGAAATGAAGCAGTCAAGCACAACACATTCTTACTTAGTTATCATGTTTCAAAACTGATGCTTAAACAAAATTTTCATATATGGTGTAACTCCAAATCGAAGTGAGCTACGAGGGATATAATGATTCTAAAGGAATCATTTGTCCATATAGGGGAAAAAGTCTCTGTAAAACCCTTTGCTACCAGTCTAGCCTTAAATATCTCAATGTTACCATTTAAGCCCTTCTTTGTCTTGAAGACCCATTTACAACCACTTACCTTACAATTCTCAGGCAACTCAACTAGCTCTCGCACACCATTAAGTGACATAGATTGCATCTCTTCATTCATTGCATGCTTCCACATTTTTGATTGAGGGAAAGAAACAACTTCATGATAGTTCTTTGGATCAACAATGTCATATGCATCCTCACTAAGATAAACCTGAAAATCATCACCAATAGTAGGTCTCCTCTCTCTAGTTGACCTCCTCAAAGGAACCTATGGAACCTGCTCAATTGGTTGTGCATTCCCATTAATAGTAGGAGGATCAAGCATATCATAGGCTTGAGAGCCAACTATATCTTTAGTTGTAACTGTGGTCTCAGTTGGAACAATTGGGGCCCTAGTCTCAGTTGGGACGATCTGAACTTCAATCTCAATCAAAACAACATTCAAAACACTAACAACTGGAACAATTAGTTGCAAAGAAACAATCTCACACGACTTGACATCAATATCATCAAAAGGAACAACAGGGTTTGCCACATCAAGCTCCAAAAACTTAGCATTCATGGACTCTACAATTTTGTTCTCCTTACCTGGATAAAAGAACCTGTATCCTTTAGTGCGATCTGGATATCCAATGAAAAAGTAATGACTTGTCTTGGGGTCTGTCTTTTTCTGCAAGGGATTATAAATTTTTACCTCGGCTGGGCAACCCCAGACTCAACGATGGTTTAGGTTAAGTTTTTTTCATATCGAAAGTTCAAAAGGAGTTTTGGGAACGAATTTACTAAGAACTCTATTCAGGATGTAAATGGTTGTTTTCAAGGCTTCTCCCATAGAAATTCTGGCAAGTTACATCTACTCATCATGCTTCTCATCATATCTTTAAGTGTTCTGTTACACCTTTCAACTACACCATTTTGTTCAGGAGTCTCAGACATGGTGTATTATGAAACTATTCAACAATCTTACAAATATAAGGCGAATGGTCCCATATGTTCTCCGGTGAAATCATATTATTTACCATAATACTTTCCACCACAATTAGATCTTACAATCTCAGTGATTTTTCCCAATTGCTTTTCCACTTTGGTTTAAAAAAAAAATTGAACTTTTCAAGTGTTTTAGATTTATCTTTAATCAAGTAAAGATAGCCATATTGGGAAAAATCATCAATAAATATAATGAAAAACTTGTTAACACAAATTGTAAAAGTTAGGGGCCCACTAATATATGTATGAATGATCTCTAGAAGATCTGAACTTCTAGTTGCACCTTTCTTTTTGGTTTTAATAAACTTTTCCTTTATGCAAAAAGAAAAAGTAAAAGAAAATATTTTCTTCTTCTTTTTATTAGTTTCTTTCCTACTAAAAAAAAAGAATGTTATTATAACAAATTTATGTTTTTCACTTGATCAAATAATTTATGAGTGCCCTTGGGAAAAGGGAGAAACTAAATTGCTTTTATTCTTATCAAATTGTTCTAATATCATATTTGGAGTTTCACATTTCTATAATATGTGGTAACATTTTGTTTCACATATTGTTGAGATAAAACTTCAAATCTATTAAATATTAAAAAAACACCAACAATACCCATGATATTGTATTTAAGTTTTTTTCTTTATTAAATTTATTGAACTTTTTAATTAAGTTGTATTTAATTGAAGGCTTGTTTCTAATGTTTAGTTTGATTTACTAAAGAAAGTGAGAAAAAAAAATAAAAATTACTACATAGTGGTTCAATTGAAGAGAAAAGTTATTGGGAAAAGAAAATAATATATTTATAAAATGACATTAATATCTTTAAATAAAAATAAGATATGATAATTTTATTTGTATATATGAAGAGAAATGTTAACACAATTCTTATAACACTCTTAATTACTAGTTAAAACTTATTGAAAATAACAAGGATCTTACTTTTAATGCAATGGGTATCTCTAACATAAAGTGAAATTTTGCTTTAAAAGTTTTTTTTGCTTAAATATTTTTTTTACCTTTAAATGTGGTTTCTTTTAATCTCTCTAATTTAAAAACAACTCATTCTAATCTCAATGTTTGACACTGTTAAAAAAATTGTTGACATAACTTCTATTGTGTTTTAAATATGATTTATGGGGATTTTAAATTTCAAAATTCAAACTAATAAATAATATTTTAAAATATATTGTGTGACAATATGAATATTCCCAAACGTAGTAAAGCAAAATTACGACCTCTTTTTTGCCATGTCATTTTCCTTGTATCGTTTTGCGGACAATTTCCAGGGACACTATGCTCTATATAACAATATTATTACCATGTGTCCATGTCCTTTGCTGTATATTATTTTCAATACCATCTCTAACCAAAATAACACTATTCCCTTTCCCAAAAAAGGTGAAATTTTGCACACATGCACATATATAAGAATAATCTACCCACAATAAATTACATAAGTAACAAATAACTTGAGCTCTGTAAGTATATCTTAGAGTTATCATCATGAATATGTACATAGAACATCACATGTGAAGAATCGATACTCTACTTTTTCGAGAGATTAATTTTATAAATTTTTGTTGAAATGATCCTTTATTGTTAAAAGAAAAAAAGTAGTATATTTTGAACGTGAAGAGTACATAGAATGTGTGTATCAAGTTAAAGATAAAAGTATACGATGAACATATGTCTTAATTAATGTATTTTGTATTTATAGATTAATTATTCTCATCTTTCATGTTCTTATTAGATATTATTTGGATATCAAATATAAGTAAAAAAATTTATAAGAACAAATTAATTAAACAGATGACTGTTAGGTTTAATTAATGAAGTGATGAGTTTTTTTTTTTAGTTAACGAAGTGATGAGGTTAGTAACAGATAATGTATATCATGAAGCCCAAATGAGTTTTCTCCCTTTTCTTTTGAATTGGGCTAAAATAGCACCCTAAACCCAAATCTGTCAGCCAGAGACTGGTGTTCTGTAAACGGGCATTGGCAGTGAGGAATGTACTCTGCTTGGACCGTATTGACCTATGCAATTGGTAGGCTGAAGCATTGTACTTGTAAAACTTAGAAATACCTTATACAGATTAAAAAAATTGATAAAAAATAATAATAATTTTACAAAATTAGTTTATTTATAAATTTTGTTATCACCATTAATATTATAAAAAATACAAGTAAAAAAAAATAATGTACCTTAAAAACTTAAAATAACAATTATTTTGTGACAAAAGTTTCTCTCGACCCTCTGTCTCTCTTTCCCCACCCTCTGTCTCCATCTTTTCCCCCCGCACTAGCATAATAACAACCTCACTTTTCCTAAGTAAGATTTAATAATTTAACTGAGTTAATTAACATATTTCATTTTGAGATCAAAGTTTGAAATTTTCACAACATATTTGAACTAAAAACCAATATTTAGGTCATAAGCTAAAACCAAAATTCAAAATTTTTTCAGGAATAAAAATATCATTAACTTTTTTGAATGTTCAGATAACGAAACTCACTGTTTGGCCAACAACCCTCATTGAACTCCTTATGCAACTACGAATGGCCTATTAATCATCTATTGGCCCAATTGCCAGATAATATTGCATTCACTTTTACGATTTCCTTTTATCTATTATTAACTCATGAATATTTTCAACACTATTCGCTATTCGTTTTAAATTGTTTGATTTCGTAATAAAAAAAAAATTAGGCGATTCACTTCAGATTTAAATTAAACTGAAATTAAATTTAATATAATCTAATTAAAAGTATTTTAGATTAAATTGGATATTTTGATTTTTGTTTTATTTTTAAAAGTGTAATTTTTATTAAATAAATCTAAAAGTATACAGTCATCAAAGTAAATATTAATTTAAAATTTCAATCATCATTTATAGATAATAAATAATAGATATTGCTCAAAACAATTTCAATTTAAAAAAAATCGAAATAGAATTCATCCATGTTATAGACATAACTGAAAAGACATGATGAAATTATGAAAGTATGATAATTTCATAAATATCTATTTAAAATATCATAAAGGAAATTATGTATGTGAATGAATTTGATTTAGATTGTATCGAATCAATTTTTAAATCTAAATCCAACCCCCTATGAAAATGAATAATAATAATTAAGAAAACAATTATTTTTCTAGCTTTACTTTGTTTGGATTTCCAATTAGGATTATATTGGATCATTTTTCAAACTTAAATCCAAAATTGAATTGAATTAAACAAAGAAATTAGTGTTTTTTTTTTATATTTAATGTTCAAATTGGATGGGATAGGTTACTTACTTTATAATAATACTAAACTTAGCTAATTATATCTTTCCATTTTTTAAGACTTGATTTATAATAATACTAAACTGGTTTAACTTGGAACGGCTAATTTTCTAAGGGAACAAGAATTCATAATTCATGAAAGCCAAGGAAAGAGAAAACAACATTGTTCAGTGCCCCTACTTGACTACATAATGATACTCAGGTTCTTATTTCATAGAAATTAAGGAGCACGTTAGAGGCTTGATTTGAGAGCTTAATCATAGTACAAGGGATTAGGCAGCTTAAAAGTCCTAGTCCCTTTGTTGCTTCCCAGGAGATCACTCCATTGGTCTCCAACGTTTCCAATGATTCTGTATCCCTCCTTCTCCAGCTTCTTTCTCTCAGCTGATTTGTATTCAAATGATAACTTACCAGAGTACTCAGATGGATTCCTGCAACAACAACCAAATTAAAAAGAAGCACTTTTTTTAACTTTTTAAAATTAAAGACCATACTCAAACCTTGATTTTTTAATGAAAATGAAACTTCTATGACAAAGTGTTCATTCAGAGTTACTTGGTGTTGTACTAATCTCAACTAGTGTCATATTGTTCATCACATGATTAACAATTATTTTAATGTCACGTCTAAAATAAATTCTAAAATGTTTACATTTGCAATGTAAATTAAGAGGTTTTAATAGAAAAAAGAAGAAGGAAAGTCACCTTAGAATTAACTTCTCCCATGTGTTGAATCCAACCTCCTTTAAGTTCTTGGCTGTTACATCCCTTAGACTCTGTGGTCTTTCTGATAAGAATACAATCTTGATGCCGAGAGACAACAGTTTGTTGTACATTTTAAGAGTCTCTGGCAGTGCGAATGCCTCGCCATCAAGAACCCAGTTCTTAAACGCCGTCGTATTGTGTGGTTCCACACTGTCACCAAATTACTCCGTCAAAAATTACATTTAGAATAATATGAACAACATCGTGAAAGCAGTTTATTTTTTTAATGATATTTATGGCATGTAAAGTATTCACATTTACTCTTTTACTAATGACTATTCACATCGTGATGTATTTTTTGCCAATGATTTTTTTTTTTTGGCTTAAGAAATCCAAGTCCATCTTTGCTCTGATTAATATTTTTTGTTTTTAATGATATTTATGGCTTAAGGAAATAGAGAATAGAGGAGATATAAATAAACATACCCAAATCCATGGTTAGCAAAATATTGGAGATTAGAGAGAGTAGTGTCGTCAACGTCCAACACAAAGACATCTTTGTTAGTGAGATTGAGGGATGTAGCATAGAAATAAGCTTGTTGGTTAACTGTTTTGGAATCTGATCTATATTGGTCTCCTAGAACGTAGTCAGCTATGTACTCTCCGCAAGCTGCAGGAACAGTTTGCCACTTAATTACGTTGTTTGCTTCCACACCAAGCCTCCAACTGGCGCATGCAATCTCATTGCTGTATTGGCCACTAATCCCAGTTTTCATTTGGAGAGGGAACTTTTGGTAGTCTGAGCCATGGCATTGAAATGCTACCAAAAGTGTAGCAACAAACAAAACAAGGACTTTCATTTTCATCTCACTGCTTCTAGCTGGTTATCTCTACAAACTTGTGCATCTTCCTAGTGGAGGCTTTTGCTCTTTAAATAGACTCTAGAGGCTTTTACCATTTTTTAATACAAATTATTATATAGAGTAAGTTTGATCATTTTTACTCTTTAATAAATATTTTTAAAGTCATTTCAACCATAATTTTAAATGATTGTATGATTAAAGTTTGTTAGATTCAGCTTCTTTGAACTAGTGAGTAACTTGTTTAAGAAGGAAAAATAATAATTAATCCCAATTATTGATGAAAAAATCAAAGGCTGAAAACTGAATGTATATACAATAACAGATTATTAATGTGCTGGTATATTAACTCTTAATTTTCTTCATCAACATCACTTATTTTCCTCTTAATTATTTTAGTTGAGTCCTTTTTTTCCTTTTTTGCATTGTCATCTAAATTTAATTATAAATTATCATTTGAATAAAATAGTTTATTTTTATATTAATTACTTTCAAAGTTATAATTAAAATGATTTATGGTTGAAGGATGATACAAAGATCTTTACAATTAACAAGTTGGATCTCATATCTAAATAATACTAGTTTTGATTTTTTAAAGGTTTTATATTTAAATTTTGTGACTAAAAAAATATAAATTTTAAAAAATCTATTAATAATGTAAGATATTTTATGCTAATATTATGATAAAAAGATTGATAGATATTTATGCTAATATTAGGATAAAAAAATATTATTTTTGGAACTTTGTAACTAGCAGATTAGCCACGCAAAAATGGCATCATCTGCATCACACAAAACTACCAATTTTGCAAATTAGAAGTCAAAAACTATACTCGGAGCCATGCTAGTTGTATGGAGGCACGTGTCTCATGAAAATCCAAAAAGTACTATATTAACGGATGGGAATACGAAAAAAAAGAGACAACTAAAATCAAATTTGAAAAATATTAGAGAGAGTGAAAATATAATTTGTTCATTTAATGTAAGAGATTTTATAAAACTAAAATTTTAGAATAAGAGAGACGGACAAGACAAAGGTTTTAACTTGTTTTTAAAAGTTTTTTAGTTAACATTTTTATTCAAATTTAAAATATAATTTGTATATTTATTTGTTGGGCCTGTAGCTTGTGAAGCCCAATAAAACATATACGCTTGTTTTATTAAAGCTGTGCATTTTGGCTTGTAACCTAGCATATATATACAGCTTTTATTCACAAAGTGCTGCATGTTCATTTTATTTGGCTTTTACACTTCCTATTACACACAATCCAAAAGCTTCCTATTTCTTGCTTTCTTTTCTTCTCTTTTGTTTCTCTCTTTAACCTAGCTCTGCTAGGGTTTGCGATTACTGCACAAATCTTGAGTTTGGTGAGTGGAAACTGAGTGATGATGTTATAGATCTTTGTGGTCTGTGTTTTGCGTTCCTGTTGTTGTGGTATTGCAGGTGGAGGTCATCTCTCTCTCGGGTTTGATCTTGTTGGTGTTATTGAGGCTGTTCTTTGTAAAGAACTATGTGAGAGAAAGGTGGAAGGTTGAGTAATGTCTGTTCTTGACATTGATAAAGAGTAGTTCTCTTTTGTACCCTGTAAATCTTGTTTTCTTGCTTACCTGTGTATTTTAGGCTTTGTTCTTGTTGAAAGTTTAGCCTTGTAATTACTGAGGAATGTTGTTGGAATATTTCATGTTACTGTAGTGTTAATAAAAGAGTCTACAGATTTTTTCCCTTGGATGTAGGTAACAAGGATTTTATCCTAGTTACTGAACCAAGTAAAATACTCTTGTGTTTTCTTTCTCTTTTATTTGCTTCCGCGTTAATTTCAGTTTGATTGTGCGCTTAAAACTCTAACAAGTGGTATCGGAGCTTTGGTTGGTTCTTGTGTTTCTATCTTCTTTGTGCATTTCAGGCTTTGGTGCGCAGGTTCTACCTCAGACCCTCAGACACTCAAGAATGGGTTAAGCCAGAGTGGAGGTGGAGAGGTTTGACGGGAAATGAGACTTCAACATGTGGCGCAAGAAGATGAGGGCTGTTCTGGTACATCAAAAGTGCTCTAAAGCACTTAGTGGTGAGAAAGATCTATCTTCAAATTTATCTGAAATTGATAAAAATGACATTCTTGAAATTGCATATAGTCTGTTAATTCTGCATTTGAGTGATAATGTTCTTAGACAAGTAAATGATGAAACTACTGCGGTTGGTATTTGGTTAAAATTGGAATCTTTGTATATGACTAAATCTCTCTCAAACAAAATATATCTAAAAGAAAAACTGTTTGGTTTCAGAATGGAATCTAGTAAATCTTTGGATGATAATTTGGATGAGTTTAAGAGAATAACTATTATTCTTGCTAATATTGATGAAAAGATTACTGATGAAAACCAAGCTATTATTCTTCTAAATGCTTTGCCTGATTCCTACAAGGATGTGAAATCTGCTATTAAGTATGGAAGAGAATCTTTGTCATTAGAAGATGTAATAGGAGCCTTAAAGTCCAAAGAACTAGAAATGGTAGTGAATAAGAAGGTCAATGCAGAGGGACTGTTTATTAAAAAGAAGTTTAGTAAAAATATTCAGTTTCAAGGAAAAGAAAAATGAAAGAACAATACTGAAAATAAGAATAAGTCATCTTTTAAGAGTAAGATGACTTGTTGGTTGTGTCATAAAGATGGACACATTAGGAGAAATTGTCCAGAAAAAGGAAAAGGTCAAAATAATGAGAATAGGACAGATTATGCTAATCTGACTAGTGGTTTTGAGGATAGTGAGGTCCTAGCTGTGTCTAATGCTTCTTGTGAGAAGGAGTGGGTGATGGATTCTGGCAGTACATATCACATGACACCTGAAAAGGACTGGTTAATATGTTTTAAGACTATTAAAGGTGGAAAGGTGATGATGGAAAATAACCAAACCTGTCAAGTAGAAGGAATTGGAGCGGTTAGATTTAGGATGTGAGATGGGACTATTAAGGTTCTTAAGGATGTGAGATAGGTCCCTAATCTTAGGAGAAGCCTAATATCTCTAGGAATGTTAGATAAGAGTGGATACAGTTTTAGGAATTTTCAAGGAACTTTAGAAGTGGTTAAAGGATCCATAGTTCTTATGAAATGAAGGTCAGATAATGGTCTATATTTTCTAGATGGAGAACCTTTAAGACCTGAGTCTTGTAGTGTCAGTAGGAAGCCTAGTGAGACTTCTCTTTGGCATAAAAGACTAGGTCACATTAGTAATCAAAGATTACAAGAGTTATATAAGCAAGGTATTTTAAGTTTGAAAACATTTGCTCCTATTGATTTCTGTGAAACTTGTGTTTTGGGAAAATCTCATAGATTAAAGTTTCAAATAGGAAAGAATGAAACTAAAAATATCTTGGATTATATACACTCTGATTTGTGGGGGTCACCTAACATTCCTAGTGCACTTTCTGGCTGTCATTACTTTCTTTCTATGATTGATTCTCATTCCAGACGTGTGTGAACTTTTTTTTTTAAAACAAAAAGATCAAGCTTTTGACTGTTTTAAAGACTGGAAAGTCCAAGTGGAAACTGAGATTGGAAAGAAGGTTAAAGCATTAAGAACTGATAATGGATTGAAATTCTGTAATAGCCAATTTAATGATTTCTTCAAGCAATGTGGTATTTTAAGACATATAACTTGTGCTGAAACACCTCAGCAAAATGGCATTGCTGAAAGAATGAATAGAACTATTTTAAATAAAGTTAGATGCATGCTTGCTGATTCTGGTCTTAAAGAAATCTTTTTGGGCAGAAGCTGTTTCTACTGCTTGTCATATTATAAATAGGTCACCTTCATCTGCTATCAATTTCAAAACTCTAATGGAAATGTGGTATGGTAAGCCTCCTAACCTGAGTTATCTGAAACCCTTTGGATGTTTAGCTTATGTTCACACTAAACATGATAAGTTAGCCCCTAGGGCTCTTAAATCTGTCTTTGTAGGTTATCCTGCAGGGACAAAAGGGTATAAACTCTAGTTAATATCTGAAAATAAATGTGTTGTCAGTAGAAATGTTGTATTTGATGAACTGACATTTTATAAAGATGTTGTGCAAGACTCTAGACAAGTTCAAGAACCTGGAAATGTCCAGTTGGAGGTGGAGAACACCACTGGTTTTGATTCTGAACTTGTTTAGAATCATGATGAATTTGAAGATCAAAGAGATACACTTGATCAACTTGCAAATGATCAACAAACTAGTGAAGAAAATCAAGAGGACTCCAACCTCAATGATTATCTTCTTACTAGAGATAGAGTTAGGAGGAATATTAGGCCTCCTAGCAGGTTTGCTCATGCTGACATTGTTGCTTTTGCTTTGCAGGTTGCTGAAATGGTTGAACAAGAAGAACCAACAACTTACAAAGAAATAATCAATATGAAATCTCAAGAGAGATGGCTGAGAGCAATGGAGGATGAGATTTCCTCATTAAAGAAGAATTTGACTTAGGTTCTTGTGGACAGACCCAAGGATAAAAAGATCATTTGATGCAAGTAGGTCTTCAAGTTGAAGCCTGAAGTCCCAGGATTGGAGAAGGCCAGGTATAAGGCCAGCTTAGATGAACAGATCTATATGGAGCAGCTAGAAGACTTCATACAGAAAGGTTCTGAAAACAAAGTCTGCTTGCTGAAAAGGTCCCTGCATGGTTTAAAATAGGCACCTAAGTAGTGGTATAAAAGGTTTGATGACTTTGTTTTGTCACATGGATTTATTAGATGTAAGTATGATCACTGTGTCTATGATAAGAAAGATAATGGAAATAAATATACTTATTTGTGATCTATGTGGATGATATGCTAATTGCTTCTCATGATATTATGTGTATTAACAAATTGAAAGAGATGTTGCTGAAGGAATTTGATATGAAAATCTTTGGTCCTGCTAAGAGAATCTTAGGCATGGATATAGTAAGAAATAGAAAAGAAAGAACATTGTCTTTATCTCAAGCTGTGTATGTTAAAAAGGTTGTTAAATTCTTTTCTATGCATCTCTGTAAATCTGTTAGCTTGCCATTAGCTGCTCATTTTCGTTTAAAATTTGTATGTGGTGATTTAAATGAAGATGAATCTGCCTATATGGAAAATGTGTCATATTGTAATGCAGCTGGAAGCCTAATGTATGCAATGATTAACACTAGACCTGATATTGCATATGTTGTTAGTGTTGTGAGTAGATTCATGAGTAATCCTTCAAAAGATCACTGGAATGATGTGAAATGGATACTGAGATATCTTAATGACACTTCTGATTTCTGTTTGAATTTTACTGGTAATGAATCTAATGATTTTTCTGTGAAAGACTATTGTGATTCTGATTATGCTGCAGATTTAGACAGGAAAAGATCCTTAACAAGTATTATCTTCATTGTTGGTGGAAATGTTATTAGCTGGAAGTCAAATCTTCAGCATGTAGTAGCTTTGTCTACTACTGAAGTTGAATACATGGCTTGTCTGAAACTGTAAAAGAGACACATGGTTGAAAGGAATAATATCTGAACTTGGTTTAGGAGATGGAATTTCACAGATTATGTGTGATTCTCAAAGTGCTATTCATTTATCTAAGAATAGTGCTTATCATGAAAAAACTAAACATATCGATGTCAAACTACATTTTATTAGAGATGTTATTGCAGGTGATATGGTGAAGGTGGAGAAAATATCTACTGTGTGCAATCCAACTGATATTTTGACTAAAGTTGTACCTGTTAACAAATTTCAGGATGCTTTGAAATTGTTAAAAGTTCAACAACAATGATTTCTTTCTCTTATCTTTGTTATTTCTGTTCTGATTTGTTTTGGAAATTACTAATGCAATTTCTTGTTTTGTAGGTTCTGATTTGATTTATTTGTATATGTTTGTTCTGTTTTCTGTGTCCTAGTGTCTTAGTGTCCTCTGGTCTGGCATTGAACTTGTAGTCTCTTGTTTGTCTTCTGTTTGTGCTATGTTTTCTTGTGCTTCAAGGTGGAGTTTGTTGTGCCTGTATCTTGTGAAGCCCAATAAAACATATACACTTGTTTTATTGAAGCCGTGCGTTTTGGCTTGTAACCTAGCATATATATACAACTTTTATTCACAAAGTGCTGCCGTTCATTTTATTTGGCTATCCAAAAGCTTCCTATTTCTTGCTTTCTTTTCATCTTTCTTGTTTCTCTCTTTAACCTAGCTTTACTAGGGTTTGCGATTACTGCACAAATCTTGAGTTTGATGAGTGAAAACTGAGTGATGATGTTATTGATCTTTGTGGTCTGTGTTTTGCATTCCTGTTGTTGTGGTATTGCAGGTGGAGGTCATCTCTCTCTCGGGTTTGATCTTGTTGGTGTTCTTGAGGCTGTTCTTTGTAAAGAACTTTGTGAGAGAAAGGTGGAATGTTGGGTAATGTCTGTTCTTAACATTGATAAATAGTAGTTCTCTTTTGTATCCTGTAAATCTTGTTTTCTTGCTTACCTGTGTATTTTAGGCTTTGTTCTTGTTGAAAGTTTAGCCTTGTAATTACTGAGGAATGCTGTTGGAATATTTCCTATTATTGTAGTGTTCATAATAGAGTCTACAGGTTCTTTATCCTTAGATTTAGGTAACAATGATTTTATCCTAGTTATTGAACAAAGTAAAATACTCTTGTGTTTTCTTTCTCTTTTATTTGCTTTCGCGTTAATTTCAGTTTGATTGTGCGCTTAAAACTCTAACATTATTTTTTCTTGTTCTAAATTCTTATTTTAAAAAATCAAAAGAGAAAATAAGATATAATCTACAATATAAAATATTTTAAAACTGTTATTATATCACAAATTGTTATATGAAAACTTTAATATTAATTTTAAAACTGTATATTTATTATGTAAAATACATAATATACTATGTTAGTTTTAATGATATTCTTATAATCAGATAGTATGTGGTTGCTCTTCAAATGTTAAATCCGCACATCTTGCAGGTGTAAAAGGATGATCACGTGCATCTCATGTAAAATTTGGACGTTTACTAGTAATGGCAGAATGTACGGTTAATTTTTGGACCACAAATCCCTATTCCAATCCATAAGGGGTAAGAAGCAACTTCCGTATCCAATAGAGTAGACTAGTATCAGGCCTTTACTTTGACCATAAAATTAAAGACTATTAACATTAGTATTAGTTATTTGAATATTCATACTCCTATGTTAATTATTATTTAATCACTTTACTGTTGTTAGTACAAATGTGAATTCTGACAAAGCTGAGTCCTCTGTAGCTATTATCACGAGGCCTCTTTAGAATATGGGTGTGTTTTATTGGAAAGAAAAAAGAGAGTAATAAGATAGATAAAAAAAATGAGTAATAGAGTGAACAAAAATAAGTAAATAATTAGAGGTGTTTGGTTTAAAGAAAATAGTAATTAAAAAAATAAAAATTGTTATATTTATTTGTATAAATATTGATAAAATTGATTTTAAATGCATCAATTTTCTAAAATTAATTTTGATTAAAATTAATTTTAAAGTGATATGATTTATATTTAAATATTTTATTATACATATTTAACTATAGATTTATTATTTAATTATCACCACTTTTCTTATTTTATCATTTAATTTTTTTGTGTGCATTCAATTATCATATATTTTTTAATTTTCATGTATTTTATTATTCTGTTAAATGTGTGTAATTGGGTGATGATTTGTCAAAAAAAATTAACGATGTTTCATTCTTTTCATAACTTTTTTTGACGCGTCACCATGTTGGTACACATTTGACAGGTAGGTAAAATATATAAAAAAAACTTAAATTGTAACACAATAATAATAGTTAAGTAGGAAAATGTATAATTAAGCATATTAAAAAAGTGAATCACTAATAAAATTTAATATAATTTTTTTTATCCAATACAAAAGTTATTAATATGTCTGGATGCACATCTCTCCATTCTCCAATATCAACGCCCATCAAATTGAAACTAGAATAATAACATATTTGTATTAGATTCAATTTTTTTATAATTAATTCTAAAATCACATTAAAAGCCAAAGCGACAAATAATCACTTGTTTTTAAATTTTTCACCATGATTTTAGGTTTAAAACTAATTTTGATTGCTATATAAACATGCTATATTTAACTTTTTCTTTCGTTGCAAAAAAATTGAAATCCACACGTTCTTGAATTGAATCAAGACATGCAATGCCAACTCATTTGGCTTGTGTCATTTTGCACTTACCATATATTTGGGTGAAAAAAATTATGAAATAAAAAGGAAAACACAAAAGATAAAATATATTTTTTGTTTGATTAAAAAGAAAATCGAAATAGAAGGAATAAAAAAACTTAACTTCAATAAATAAAATTTTAATTTTTTTTCTTCCATTTTTTTTTTCAAATTAAATTTCAATTTATTTATTTATTTTTTTTCCCTTCCTACTAAACGGACCATTAATTTTGGAGGACACCAACCTGGTCATGATTTTCAATTTTCTCATACTACTTTTTCTAAGATTCTGCCATAAAAGGTAAATAAAAAATTTCAATTTTCTCATGCTACTTTTCTCTACCTATAGACATTATTATACCCTTTGCCATAAACTGGCCGGACACAGGTGCAGAAGTTAGGAAAGCCAAAAATAAATTTCTTGAATTTATATTAAAAAACCTACATTAGTTATACTTTTAAAAGCAAAAACTTAATTAATTAATTTTGTTATAAAGTCATTAAAATAAATTTCAACGATTGTCTTGTTCTAATATGATATTTGGTTTGATTTTTCAAAATTTATACGATATATATATATAAAATCTTCCGGAATCTTGTAATTGTAGTCCCCACCAGAGTTAATTTTCAGTTGAAGAGGAATGGCATGGCCATGCTACCAAAATTGTAGCAACAAACAAAATAAGGACCTTCATATTCATTTCGCTACTTCTGGCTATCTCAACAAATTACCACTCTCGTGCAGCTTACTGGTCGAGAGTTTTGTTCTTTAAATAGACCATTAGGTTTGTTTCCATGTATTTTTCTAAAAATACTTTTAAGAGAATAAATAAGAAGAGAAAAAAAATGAGTTTCTCAATAAATTAAAATATTTTTATTAATTAATTATTATTTAATTTATAAAAGTTTTCTTATATAATTTTTTTAAATATAAATCAGGTCAAATGTTCCTAACTCTAGAGAATTAAAATTTGTGATCTGTACGTTTATTTTACTATTCTTGTATTTTATTTTCTATTTTTTTGGCCTAACTTTTTTCTTCTTCTTTAAGAAAAATCAGGTATAACTTTTTTTTAATGTTCTCTAAGACATTCTTTTGATTTTTTAACACATATTTTACTATCATTTAAAATTTGTTTTAAATCATAAATTTTAATTGGTTTCATCACTCTACGTTTAATGAATTTCTTTTGAATATGGTGGTTAAAGCAAACACGCACTATAACTTAATAAGTGGTCATCATAAAGCTTTCCAATGCAAATAAGAGATAAAAATTTAGAAGTGTAAAAAAATCAAAATTCCAAAAGAGCCCCCAAGTGTCCCAGCTTTATTATTATTATTATTTAAAATGTTTGTAAAAAATTAAATTAGACAAACTTGTATTTAATAAGTGATAAAATATGAATTTTGTTGATATACAAATATTTTTTCCTATCTACCAAGTCATTAATTTAAATATTTTTTTTCACTAACTTTCACTTCAACTAATCAAATATGAATTTTGTTGATATACAAATATTTTTTTACTATTTCATTCAATAAAATATTACTCTGACCAAGAAATTAAAGGCTATTAATCATTATCAGTTATTCGCACTCCTCTTTTTTACTTTTTTGTTTTTGGTGAAAACTCCTTTTTTTACCTACCAGCTAATATTTAACAACTTTTATAAACATCGTACAAGTGTAAGGTTTGAGTGTCTGAATAAGCCACGTGAATTCTGACAAAGCTGAGTCCTTCATAGCGATATCAGGAAACCTCTTCAGCGTGCAGCAAAAGTGGTGGGTAAATGGTTTGGAATGGATATTGTAATTTGTAATGTAAACACTAAATTGATGTCTCATGTTAACGTGACACTAATACGAACATTTGAGATGGTCAAGAGATACATGATTTTGGGATAATAAAAAGATATATATGACTTTAAAAATTGGTACAAATATGAAAATTTAAGGATTTTTTTTTGTTGAAAAGTTTTGAGGATTGAATTCATAGCCTTATTTTATACTCATCACTGTAATGGAAATCAGTATCGTCATGTTTGAACAAAAGTTAAGATCATATTTTCATAAATTTCAATGTACATTCCTAAGTTTTAACAAATAAAGTAAAGAATGAATTATTTCTTATTTTGAGAATAAAAGGATTTTTCAGGTTTCTTAACTAGCATTTAAACATGCACTAAGTTATAAGTATAAAAAATAAGCTAAGTTTCCTAATCTGTACACACACCACCAACATTTGGGTAGTGGTCCAACAAAAAATTATTGTGCCTGCAAAAACATCATTAGCTCTCCATATTTCCTAAGAAGGAAAATAAACTTTTATTGGTAATCAATCGGAAGTCGCAACATTAATTTCTTTTAAAATAAGAATAAATTGTAAATGAACCCACGTACCTTGGTGCATTTGTATGGTATATAATTGTTTCTTTGGACAGAAGATTATGGTGAAATTAACTTTGTTATATATCAACTTTCAAGTTCTTTTTCAAAGTTTTTTTTTGTTTTGTTATGACAGGGGCTCTTTCCAAAGTTTGTCACCAGTCTTTTTCTCCAAAATAATTCTTAGTACTTCACCTAGCAACAACACTGTAACAGTTTTGATCTATATTTTTCTTTATTATCGCCTTCTTCTACGTGAACATGTTAGAATTAAGGAAAATTAAAGAGATCTAGACATATTTAAATAAATGAAATTATAAAATTGACTTAATAACAAAAAAAATTAAGAAAGGGTAATAAAAATTGTGAGTTTAAATTTTTTTCACCAAAAAAAATTAACAACTTGATTGATATAAAAATATATTTAAAATGAATTTTATTAACACGTTTTCAAAATAAGTAAATTTGCATTGAAAATAATATTTATAAATGACTGGCCCTGCACGAGGAAAACGTGGTCATTATTTTGAAATTTTTTAGGGTAGGTTTCATGCCCTGTCACATCAACGTATCCTTTTTCATCTCATTTGCTCGTGAGTCGTGTCGTTTTGCACATAAATCATAATACTTCCGAAGGACACTATCCCCTATCTCGTAATGTTGCCAAGTTACCCATGTCCTTAGCAAGTCGCTATTTTCAAAATTTTCTGACCACTTTCCCTATCAACTAATATTAATTTATACCCTTCTCATAAAAGATAATATAAAAGATCTAAAAATTACTTCAGAATAATTCTTGGATGAAAATGTAAAATATCTCTTTTAATATATGTTTGGTTTAATTTTTTTTAAGATGTTTGATACGAATGAAAAGAAGAGAAGATAATTTTATCTTTTCTTTTGTTTGGTAGAAAGTGAAAGAAAAAATATGTAAAATAATAAATATTTTTTAATTGAGAAATGACTCAATAAAGTCTAATGATTACTTTTTTAGTACAAAATATTTTTGAAATAATATTTTTTATATATATGGTGGGGACTAAATTGAATATTAAAATTCAAATATTAATGTTTAAAATAAATAGTAAATTAATGAAGTTTATATTTTATTCTGATTTTGGTTTGTGTACGTGTGCGTACTAAAATAAATTCCTGTATGCTATTAATTTTGTGCTAGCTGATTTTTAACAAATAAACTAAAATAAATTACACTAATATCTTCTAAAAATTTGTAACTATATTACTAATTTAATGTTTACAACATCTCTCATAAAAGAATAATATTTAATTCAAATACTTAAAAGAGTCAATATCATGTATAAGAAAGGATATAAAACAAAGGAGAGAGAGTTGTACAATCTCACAAAATCACACTGGTGTGAGATAATTTTTTCTATAATGTATGAACATTTTGATTTTTTACATTTAAAAAAGAGAGCATGTCTGTCCTCCCTTTTCTTTCCATATTTGAGGAGAAGGACTTTAATTTTTACGTAGGCACATTTATGCCTTTCCTTTGTTTTTGTTAGTGGGTTCCAAATTATGGAACCCAGTAATCTAGACAATAATTGCTCCGAGAATCCATGATACCAAACAAGTCATTGTTGGAATAACAATAATAACTTGATTCCTCCTTTACACTGTAAAATGTAAATAGTGCAGAGCGTATTATCTCTATTAATTACAAAATTACATATTAATTAAATTAAAAAACTATCCTATCTTTTAATTGAAGGCTTACGGTTTTTGTCAATAATTGCTTTACTTGTCTTGATTTTGATCCTCATAATTTATTTTTGATTTGATCCTTAATTTTATTAAAGTTTGTATTTTCAATCCTCACTAAATTTCTTAAGTAATTACATAACAAATAAGCAGGGTTCCTATACCATTCAAACCACAAAATTTTGCACCATTCCACTTAGTTGATAACCAGGCCCACTTATTTTTCTTCTTCTGTTATCGTCTCACCCTGTCTTCTTCATGCCATCACCGCCGACCACATTTAGTGGTCAAGGTTTCGTACGCACTTTGAAAAACTTGCATTACTTTTCCACGTATTTTTTAGCTAAGAAATAAATAAGTAAAAGAAATAAGAATATTAATTCATAAACAAATTGAGGTGATCATTAGCCTTGAGACCATGCACCATTGCACCAAATAGGCTAATACACTAAGCACAAATATATAGTTATAAAAGAAGACCTTCTAGTTTTAGAAATGACTAGAGGAGCTCCAACATTAGGATAATTTGTTTTTTTTTTTTTCAAAAAATGACTTCTTCTAGTTTTAAATACTTAGCTAAGTATCTTACATTTTTTAAGACTTATTATAATATCAGATGGAACAAAGAAAAGAGAAGTTGAAACGGCCAATTTCTAGATGGAACAACAAGAGGAGCTCATAATTAATTGATCAAAGCCACGCAAAGAGAAAACACCATTATCCATAGTGTCATACGCGACTTGTGTTAATTTTTGACGAAATATATTCTGTAAAAAAATGGATCGCTAAATCAAACTCGGAAATACCAATTTTTTTTTTGTAGTGATGACATTACATAGTTATAGCATGTGCCCCTATTTGATTGAGTACCTAATGTATCTTATTTCATACTAGTAGATAATATATAGGAGCAAGCAAGCTAATGTAGTACATTGGAATAGGCAGCTTAAAGGTCCTAAAGCCTTTGTTGCGTGTCCATTGGTTTCCAATGATTCTGTATCCACTTGCCTTCAGCTTCTTTCTCTCAGCTGCTTTGTATGTAAGTGTTGATTTACCACCATATGAAGTTCGATCCCAGCATGCACATGCACCCAAAAGTTTATTCATTATTAATTTGAAGGTTAATTAAATATGTCTATAATAAGGTTTTAAACATCACTGAAGGTCGTGTTGTAATTTCATCGCGTTGATTGGTATTGCGACTATCACCAATAAATGTGATTGATGCATTCGTGTTTCAGTCATATAGAATTACCAAAATTTTGATATTACGATTCAAATCATGGTGGCAAACCGTTTTTAAAACCTTGGTCTATAACAATATATTGTTAAGAAGTAAGTTATTTTATAGAAAAATAAAAGAAAACTCACTTGACAATCAACTGTTCCCATTTGTAGTATCCAACATTCTTCAAGTTGATACTTGTTACATCCCTTTGAAACACCCTTCTTTCGGTTATGAACACAATCTTGATGCCAAGAGACAACAGTTTGTTGTACAGTTTAAGAGTCTCTGGCAGTGCGAATGCCTCTCCATAGGCAACCCAGTTAGCAAACGCTGTCGCATTATATCGTTCCACCCTATCACCAAATTAAAATTCGTCAATAAAAAATAACATTTAGAATGCTGAACAACATCATCGTGAAAGCGAAAGCAAGTGTGTATATATAGGAAAAACAAAATGTTAGGTTCGTTGGAAAAAGAAATAAATATCAAGGCGGAAAAACAAAATGTTATTAATTAGCATGTGGTCCTCCATATAAATCACATACAAGGTTAGTTGCCTCCACTGCATTCACTTTCACTGTCCTACTTGTTGACTCAAAGTTGTTTATCTATTGGCTCACAAGCTTGTTTTGAGCCAAGATAGCATCCAAAAGTTCTTACCTCCAAAATTCCTTTTTTAGAATCTCTGTGAACTTATGCACCATTACTATTTGTTTGCCATGGCTTCAGGTGGCTTAAGGCCTTTAGCCATGCATGTATAACGTGCTTCATAAAAAAATATAAATATAAGAATAATTTTGATTTTTTTTTTGTAACATCTTCGTAATAATCAGTTTGATTTTTTTAAAATGAATAAAGTATTACACACTTCTAATGTTTTCAATATCATATTTATTTTCTTTTTTTGTTTAATATTTTTATAAATTATTGGGAATAATAATAATAGGAGAATATTACCATACGATAAGATTTCTCCAATAATTATACAACAAGATGGAAGTGTTTATTGTGAATTTTAAATATTAATTATCATATTTATTTAATTTAGATTTACAAAAATTACTTAAATAATTTGTTAGATTACAAAAAATGAAAAATATTCAAATGAAAATTACAATATGCATATGGGATTAGTAAGAGGTAATTAGTAAGTAGGTGACACAGAAAATCTAGAAAGAATAATCTGAAAAAAATAATAATTCATTGTAGTTGACTTAGTTGTGGAGGGTTGGAATAATATGCATAAGATTGATTCAAATTCCACTGCCATCATTTAAAAAAAACTCTAAAAAGATTTATTTTAAATTATTCTATAGCATTCTCTTATTATTTTCTTATGATAAGTATTATTACATTTTATAATTTTAAGACATTACATATTTTTCTGTAAAAAAAAATACATTACATATTTTATTTTTCAATTAATATTTTTTAAATAATAATAAGAAATTTGTAAGAGGATTAATATAAAGATTAGTAGGAGTATACTTTACTTCTATAGTGATTGTGTCTGGCCTACTTTCTATAATTCTATATTAATTCGTACTCCTCTATTCATTGATATTTAACAAGTTTTACAAGCATAGTACAAAAGTGAAGTCTGTGTCTGACAAACCTCCATAGCGATAATCAGGAAGACCCTTCAGAGTACAACAAAAGTGGTTGGTAAATGGACATAATATACACAATGACATAAATATTCTTAATACAAATTTAAAATGTATAAAGAAGAATAATTTGATATTATAATTTTATAAAATCATATTTTTCTTACTTACCACCCAAATTAGGTAGATTGCAAAAAACGACTACAACTCTGGATATAATAGTTTTGATATTACATGTTTAAAGCTTCTATACAAAAATCTCGAAATATTTCAACTATAATTTTTTTTTAAAAACATTAAAAAATAGCCCAAACATTTGTTCATTTTTTAGAAAAACTAACAAAATTTATATAATAGGCCCTACAAAATGATACAAGATCTACCACCTATTTAATGAATTCTATTTAATATTTAATAAACCCTATATAAATATATCCAAATAGTAGAACATGTTAGAAAATTATTATTTGATTGATGAGTATATTACTTGCAATTTCTTTATCTATTCATGCGTGGGTTGGCTTTTGTGCTCTGTCGAGAAAATTAATTCATAAATAAAAAATTGAGGTGAACATTAGCCATGAGACCATGCACCTAATACACTAAGGCAAATCGTTATTAAAAAAAATCCAAACAAGGAACCGTAATAAATGGTTCCTCAGATCCGTACAAAAACTTCTCTGGGATTTATTTTCAGCATTGCTGATTCGATGTATATTGCTCTTGAAAATTTGAAGTAGGCATGCTTGTGATCCAGAAAATATGATGAGCTGAAGGTGGATCATATGCAATTTCATTTTGCATGGAACTTGCTGTTAACAGATTCATAACTTGGCACATTCATGACTGTCACAAAAGAAAGAAATAATGTTTTTCTTAGTTAAGACTAGAGTTATCAATCAGTAAAGAAATTCTTGAAAGGAAAAACTTATTACCATCCCCATATGATGCCATGGTCAAAGGTGAGGAAATAATCTTCTGAGCAATTTTAGTGATATCATTCAATGTGATTTCATCTACAGCCTTCAAGAACTGTTCCACAGGCTTCCTGAAAAGGGTAACATTGCAATTTACAAAGAATTACACTTCCATTCAAGAATTATAGCTTGTGAATAGAGTATATTCATAATGTCAGACAAGGTTGAAGCAATAGGATATAAATGAAAAGAAAATTCTCAAGGTCTTTTGAGATTGATGGTTTACCTTTCTCCATAAGTCAAAATCTGCCTTCCTATATCTTCTGATGCAATCATCTGCAAAAAAAAAATTATTATTTTAAGAAAATGAGATCCAAATGAAATCTAACCAGACCCACTTTTCATTTAAGTATATAAGATAAAAAAAGAATCACAAGGCAGAAGCATGTAATGATGTTATATTCACATACTTTTTTAAGAGCTTTCATAGTTTCAGGTGGAAAGGAGGCCCTGACTAAGCTAGACATGAAAATTGTGTTTGAGGTGGACATGTTCAAAGGCAAACAGAGAAAAATAAGTGATAAAACCATGACAATGAGAGGTACATGAGGAAGTGTATAAAGGGAAGCAGTGAACCCAAGGGGTTGGTCAGGTGGGGCAAAATGGGGTCTTGCATGCTGTAGGTTTGAGCCCCCACTCATCTCTTTGGGATGAGGTAAATGTAAGCTTTTTTGTAAGTGCTAAGTCTAATATCATCAGTTCCTAACATTATTGAAGAATGAAGACCAATAGAATTTGAAAAAATTGATTCCCCTGGAACGATGCATAAACAAAGGAGTCTAAATGCAAGAGAAACTTTCCAAGTATTTAACCCATCACAATTTATGTATTAATTATTAAAGAAGGCAAGAGCATACTCTAGATTCCAGATTCATTAGAACTGCAGACTTTGTGGATTTTTTGGCTCGGTCAAGCTGTACTTGTGTAACTGTCATTGCAAGAAGTTCTAGTTTAATTTTTGCACAAATAAAGATTCTAACTAAAATACTGCAGAAACAGAAGAGATATAAAACCTTGTCCGGGGGAAGCAATTGCTATTAGTTCTTTGGCTGCTATATCAACAGTTTTTGGCACAAAATCAGGGCTCTACATCCACAAATTTGAATGTGTAAACCTCAGCATAACATATTAAGCAGTAACTATTAACTTATGGTTTAGCTTATATTAAGTAATCACTTATTTTCAGCAGTTTCCTAAGCATTTTTTTATAAAAAAAAGCTATTATTCCCTCTAAAAAATGTTCTTCCAAACATGCACTAAAAGTAATTTTTTTTTTTGACAATCATAATTCATGAGTAACAATTAAAAGGTCATCAGCAAGCCATGTAGAATCTTCAAACTAGCCATACACTCTGATCAACATTCATTAAGGCAACTTTGTTTTCAACTAATAAGCACATTTTAAGTCTAGGCTGTCTAGCTTTTATCAGCATTGCATAATATAAGGGAACTAGTTCCCCTAGACATAATAATCCAGCCTTTCTAAGAGGGAAAAAGAAGGAAAATCATATCTATATTCAAAAATATATTTTGTGTAAAGGAATGTCTAGAAACAATGATGAGTGTTGCTTACAGTGCTTGCATAAATGCCAAACAGTCCTGTATTATTGAAGATACTGTTGAATGCAGAAAAAGATTGAATCTGTTGATATTCATTCAGCACATTAAGATCTGGATTCAGTTGTACATGCAAAACAAGTTAAAATATTAGAGTTATGTATGAAACTAAAATGATGAAGGAAGGTGAAGTTCACATTTGACAGATAAGCTTTACACCTCCGATGGAGAATTTAATTAAAGATAATGACAACGTTAAAGCACATAGCTGTCCAAACTAAACAGCGGACAAGAAAGTATAGGTAAAACATACATAGTCTTGAGTGCATCCCTTTTCCGGGCCCCCCTGCAGAGAATGACCCACCTCCTCCCATAAGCATCTGCATGATTCAAGAATTATTAGTTCCATTCAATCATTTTGTTCATCCTTTTTTGTGCAACAAAAGTAAAGACGAAAAAAGTAAAGCATGGTATTTCTATCACACTCAGACACAACATGAGTACCTGTAAAACAGTCAAAACAATAGCATCTTTCTCCTTTTGCCAGCCACCAGGCACTTCAAAAGCAATAGCAACATGTGTACCCTGCCCTTGCAACATATCATAGAAGGTAAATAATAATATTTCATTGAAGGGGATATATCAAGAGAATGAGATACAAGAAAATGCAAATATGTATAAAAACTTATACACACCCCTTCACCATGACGACGAAAATCACCCCCAACATAGACAGACTTTGGTTCTTCGGGACAGGGAACCTTTGGTAGATCAGAGAGAAGTGGCTCAGCAATAGATAGAAGCTCTTCGTGCTCAACCCCAGATGCTGCAAGTACCATTCTAGGTGCTGTGTAATTCTCCTGATTTTTTACATCCGGCAACAATTAGATTCTCAAATTGCAAAGGGAAAACAGAAAGAAAAATCGGTAAAAATTACAAGAGTTGCATAAATTAATACCAGTAGGATTTATGTAGTAACAGAAAGGATAACAGATCTTACAGCAACAAATTCCTCTAAACTGGGGCCATCCAATCTGTTCAGTGCTGCTTCAGGAGCCAAAAGAGGATAAGCCAATGCACCAGAGTAACCAGCAGAGTGAATTGCTTCCAAAAGCAAGCCCTGGGGATTGTTAGAGAGTTCTCCAAGCTCTGCTTTCACCTTCTGAAGCTATGGTTCAACATGTTCACGAGGAATGCTATATCAGCCATCAACAAAGAATACTATGCAATCAAAATGAGAATGACAAGCTTTTAGCAAGACTCTTTTGAGTCTCTATTATGATCAAATTGCAAGGCATGGGACTTGATTAAAATGCTTAAAAAGTATGGGATTCCATCATGGGTTTTATATGTCCTTGGTTTCTCCCACCATAATGACTAGTTTTCATGGTGTGGTTCTGGTTCTCTCAAGGTTCATATCAATTGGTATCAAAGCCTTCCAATCATATGCATGGGTGTCAGGGCTGTAAAACTAGATGGAATGCTAAGATTTAATTGCAAGCTATGGGAATAAGTTGCACATTGGGGGTATGCGATTTTAATATGGGATTTATGTAGCCTTGCCACCTTAATGGTTAGGCTAGATTTTCTGCTATTGCAGTGTGGTTCTCCCAAGGTTTGTATCAGCTTCTCAGTCCACAAAGGGGAAACGATAATCGAAATATAATACTGAAAGGAAGTCAGGGCAAAAAAATAAATAATTTTGCAGCCAGCATGAGTTAGTATATTTAGATCTTGGAAGGGTAGAATATGTAAATAAAGAAAAATACTGAATAACTTTGTCTATCTTTCATATACTTTGTTGGACGTGATTAAAGTGTAGCTATATTTATAAGAAAGGAATATCCTATATAATACTATAAAGAGACCCTGGTGTTTTACTTTCACATATTTTTTTTCAACAACCAAGAATTACCCCACTAGACAGTGGCCATATTTTTTTTCCATAAAAGACTGTAATTGTTTGTCCATCCTACTGTAGATCATAAAACAGACAGAGAAAAGCCAGCCCAGATGCTGAAGAAAATGATGAATGAGCTTGCTGACCTAAGAATTACAAGATCAGTCCCTGAGAAAAGAGAAACTTGAAAAAATAAATACCTCTTCATTGACTTCCCAATCCAAGAAGGCTGGGTTCCTTACACAGTCAACCAGTAATTCAACCATTTGTGGAACATAGGTCTTTAAGGCATCAAATGTATAACCCATTTGCTCCCGAGAGGCTGAGGCTCCTATATTACCACCAATTGCTTCTACTTCCCTTACAATGCGAAAGTGACTACGGTTTGTTGTGCTTTTGAAAGCCATTCGCTCTAGCAAGTGTGAAGCCCCGCTTGAAATTGGCGTCTCATAGATGGAACCACAGTCAAGATATAATCCAATTGAAGCTGCAGGGTTCTAATTAACAACAAAAATGGGGGAAAATCAATATGCTAGCCAAAACCCCTAACTGCAACATTAAATCTTACAGTAACATTGTCATTGAACATATCAAGACACCAAAAAATTACAAGCATGCACATACAGCTGAATCTTATAATCACGTTGTCATTGTTGAACATATCAAGATGCCAAAAAACTAAAAACATACAGCTAAGTCTTACAGTAACATTGCCATTGAACACATCAATACACCAAATAACTAGAAACATGCACATACAGTAACATTCTTATTGAACACATCAAGACGCCAAAAAAAACTAGAAGAATTGACAGCGTTAAATTAAATCATATAGTAACATTGTCAATGAAACATATCAAGACACCGAAAAACTAGAAAGATGCACATACAGGCGAGGTCTCTGATGCAATTTTGAGACCATTGGGGAGTGTTGTGATCTTGGTCTTGCTTTGTTCGACGAAATCTGGAAGTGAATCTGGGAGAGCAACGCCACCAAGGGGTATGTCAAGAGGAGGAAGAGCACTAGAACGCTCGCCAGTAAGCCAGCTAAACAAACCACCTGATGAAGTCCTTGCAGCTACCGCGGCCGAAGTTGAAAACCTAGTGGATCCCAAGTTACCTCCATGGCCCTAATCACATGGTTTCATCACCCAAAATCACACAAACAGCAGCAGCAGCATTCGCCACAAAAAAAGAATATTCCATTACACCATTGAATGCCACCCTAATTTTTTATGGGAATAACAAAACAGTCAATTGTAACATGACAAAACAATCTAGGAATTAGCAAAACCGGTTGCGTGGGATTTAATTTCAATTTCATACAATGAATCATAAAAGGGGTTCCAATCCTCCTACCCACCAAACTAATTTCCAAGAAAATCAATAAAAACATTTTTTTACCGATCAAAATCAAATTTTGCTATCAGGGTAAGATCCAAAACATTAATATTGGGATAAAAAAATAAGAATGATATGATAATGTTAGTAGTTACCTTGATATGCCTTCTGAATGATGAAGCTGCAACTCTGTACATGACGACCAGTGACGAGGAAGAGAATCAAAATGAAGGGCTTCGATTTTATGAGCTTTGTGTTCTTCTGATTCTGACACCACCAACAAGCCCTATGAAGCTGAAGCAGGGCAACGCACAATAGAGATCGGATTAATTTGGAATTGGTCAATAATTTTTATTTTAATCAAAATAAAAATAATTAACAAGACCAAGAAGTACTGGACTGGAGTTACCTGGGCTTTTAGAATGTGGCCCAGTAAAGTTGGGCCTTACAACCCTTTCAATTGTGGCTTTAACTTCCTACACCAGCAAATATTCCCATACACCCAGCAGTAAAAAGTGAAATGGCGGAAATACCCTTTGTAAAAAAGGTTTAATTGAACGTTTTAAAAATTTTCCAATACACCATTCATTCTGTTGAGGCGTCCTCTCATCTTTCATCGTCGTCGCTGCTGTGCTTATCCTTGACGTCATCTTCCGTCGCCGTCGCTGCCATAGGAGCTTCCGTCACCGTCCTTGCAATACGTTTTTGGTGTTGTGCTTGTGCGACAGAGGTAAGTCGATTCCATTCCTGTTCGACGTTTGATATTAACGTTCATACGAATTTGTAATCCGTAAGCAGGATTTGGAATCCGTAGGGGCCATACGGATTGACAATCCGTAAGAAGGAATTGGAATCCGTAAGGTCCATACGGATTGGTAATTCGTATAAGTCATACGGATTGTCAATCCGTATGAGTGTTTTCAGCTACAGTAACAGTGCTAGAACTTACCTCTGACGATGATAGCGGCCAATGAAACCTCTACGAATGCTAACCACGACCTCCACCACCAAACCAACAAGGCAAGAAGCAGCGAGAATCCAAGCAAGAAGCAAGAAGCAAGAAGAAGAGCGCATGTCCAAGAACAACCAGTTGGTGTATGTTAAAATAAACAAAAGCAAAAGAGACAAAGGCAATATTGACATTTTAACAAAAGTGTTGGGTGTATTAGAATTGTCTTGGGTATAGAAAGTTAAACCCTTCAATTGTTATTTTCACTCCTACGTGTTCCATTTTTTTATTCTGAAATATGATTTGGTTGTTCAAATTATTGTATAACATAATCATATTTTTGTTATTTCATTTTTTTCACCTCCATTAATTACAACAAGAATATAATTTCATTTAATAATGTATAACATAATTATATTTATGTTGTACATTAAAAAGGTGAATAATATTTTATGTTGTAGATTATGAAACTGAATAATATTTATGTTTTGATATTTTCAAAATTTTGATTAAAAGGGTAACTTTTTATTGATTTGATTACAAAGAATTGATCATAATTTATTTGATTAAAATTAATTAATTTGTGTTAATCAATTAACTTTCGTATCATTAATTTGATTACAATTAAAAAAGGTAACTTGTGTGCATGAGAAGAATATTTTTTTTAATTAGATCAATTTTATGCTTACTACTATAATCAATAGAGAAACGTTTTTTTTACTATTTTAGTGAAATTAATTTTAAGTATGATACTTTTAACTTTTAATGGGTGCCTAGGATATTCAAGATGACCCTTTCAAATAAAGGATATTCTTAAATCTTAATTGAAAGTTAACGATTAATCCTTCAAAATATAAACATTTATTTATGAAATTGGATATAAACATTTATTTATGAAATTGACGTCATTTAATAGATGTTATTTTACACACACAAACCTATGAATGAAATATCTAAACCACATGTTTAAGGAAAGCCAAAACACACCATGTTGGTGATATTTTTAACTTTTATAAAATATACTTATACTTATGCATATTATTTTATCATGCAAATAAAAATAAATCTTCTAAATTCACTTTTAAATACAATTTATAAGCATCAATTTTTTATTATAAAAAAACTAAATAAAATCTGAATCGAACAAGCCTCTTTTTTGCATGTAAAGATAAGTTTTTTTTTTTTTTGAGGTAAATGTAAAGATAAGGTTAAGAGGTGAAGAATTGTGTCTTTACGAACATACAAAAAAATTGTAAGCAAAATGGGTGATCGTGAGATGTATGTGATTTCTGGGCACCACTTGTGCTTTGGACTGTTATTAATAATAGTATCATATTTTGCATTGCATAAAATGAGATACATGTGATTTATGCAATACGTTTATGTTCCAAAACACATTGGACCCTACCATTCATATTTGTCGATGTCTAGCATTCTCTGTCTTCTGTGTTCGACCGACTAACGTTGGACTAGCTAGTACACGTATGTATGTTAAGGTGAATCAAACCACGTGTGTCTTTGGCCGTTGGATTCATCATCAACGGCCATAAACAAACACATCACCCCCTCAATGGAACTCTTCTATTTCATCTTCTGTTTCAACCAGATTCCTTTGCTGAGTTCTCTCCAACACACAACAAATTCTACTTTCTCTGATTCCATTTCCACCATTATCACCATGTCCAATTCTGAACACACCATCATCACTGGACATGCTGGCTATGTCCTTGAAGATGTCCCTCATCTATCTGACTACATCCCTCACCTCACTGTAATCTCTTCTTCTCCAAATGCTTCTCTTTTATTTGCTAAAAAAAACTTTGAGGAAAAAGAAAGACACTACTGTGTGTTGCTTCTTGCATGAGTTTGTATATCTTCCATTGATTACAAACATGTTCCGACCTCTGATTATTTTTTTTTTTTTGTTCATCATGCAGACATATCGTAATCCATTGCAAGACAACCCTTCCTATTCAGTTGTTAAGTACGTTACTATGTTGTATTAAAATTGAAGTTTGAATTAATTCTTCCTGGTGTTGGTTTTTCTATGTTGTGAGTTTGCACATTGGTGTGGTAATTCAATCTGATGATAATTTTTATTGGTTTATGCATTGCCAGGGAGCATTCTGTTGATGTGGATGATACTATTGCGCAAAAGGCAAGTTGTTGTTGTTGTTGTTGTTCTCTTTTTCATAACAATGTTCACGAATTGTTGATTCAATGTCCAGGTAGTTGTACATAAGAATAGCCCAAGAGAGACTCATTTTCGCCGTGCTGGGCCGCGTCAGAAGGTTGGTTTGTTTTGTTTTGTTTGGCTGCCCCCAATGTTGTGTGTGATTTATGGGGTGATAGATGGCAATGAATTGAATGTTTCCCAGGTATATTTCGAGTCCGAGGATGTGTATGCTTGTATTGTCACTTGTGGAGGTCTTTGTCCTGGTGTAAATACAGTGATCAGGGAAATAGTTTGTGGGTTATACCATATGTATGGGGTGCACAAAGTACTGGGAATAGAGGTACCAATCACTCTAAGTGCCTTCTTTATTTCTAACAGACAGATTAATTAGCAGTTTCATTTGAAAATTTTCATGTGCATTTTCATTGTGTTGGAACCATCCTTGGTACCTCAATTCAATGGTATGCAGGGAGGGTATAGAGGTTTTTATTCTCGCAATACAATTCCATTGACACCAAAGGTTGTGAATGACATCCACAAACGTGGTGGAACCATCCTTGGTACCTCACAAGGAGAAGGAGGCAATGATACCTTAAAGATTGTCGATAGCATCCAGGATCGGGGAATTAATCAGGTTTACATACTTGGAGGAGATGGAACTCAGAGAGGGGCTTCTGTGATTTTTGAGGTAATTGTTCAAATGCTGCTATGCAGAAAGTCGATTTTTTTGAGGCAAGTAAGGTTTTGTTATTTGCAAATAGGAAATTAGAAGACGTGGCTTGAAAGTTTCAGTGGTTGGAATCCCAGAATCTGTTGATAACGACATCCCGGTAAGCATGCTTGAATTGGACATCCGAAGCCTTACAATAGAAGCTACTTTGCTGAGAATGTAAAAAAAAAGGATATACTTTTAAACAGTCACCTAATTAACCATGTTGTACCTGAATCAGGTTATCGATAAGTCATTCGGTTTTGATACTGCTGTTGAAGAGGCACAACGAGCCATAAATGCTGCTCATGTGGAAGCAGAAAGCACTGAGAATGGTATCGGTATTGTCAAACTAATGGGTCGTCACAGTGGTAAGTATCATTTATATTTCGTGACTTACAATACAAGCTTAGCCTGATGCTAGTTATATAGAGTAGAAGATCTGAAAGATGACTTGTAAGCTGCTGTGATGCTTGATTATCTTAACAGAACTGTTTTCATAGTTCTTCCCCATTTTCTATTGTCATCTTTGGTTATTTTCATGCCTAGTGACATCTTTGGTGACTGAAAGATCTGGTTTTAGTTGTTTTATAGCCATCCATTTTGATAAACACTTACCCTTTAGTGATCTTGCAAGATTGTACCTCCATGATTTTTCAACTGTTTCAAACATTTCTCATTTTTGCAAATTGCAACATCTTCTTTCTAGAATATTAGTGTTGTTTCTATTTTTGTCCATGTAAGTAACATTTAGATCTTGTCTTTTCTAAAATTCCACCAAAGTAAGTTTGTCTCTAATGTGAGTAAGGTGTATCCACACTTAAATCTTAAGGTTCAAGACCACAATACTTTTTTAATTCAATCAAGGGTGGATACATCCCTTCTTGCGTACTTTAAAGAAAAACTCACTTTAGAGGAGCCTTATCTAAATAACATTTCAATTCCAATACCTTCCAACAACACCAGGGGACTATCCTATCCTATGGAATCAGCTAGCAGCTGCACTTTTACCACTGAATAATCTGTTAATATTAGCATTTCCTTCTTTTGTAGTATTAGTTGTTATGGTTATTTGACATTACCTAATCATACAGGGTTTATATCTATGTATGCAACTCTAGCAAGCCGAGACGTGGATTGTTGCTTAATTCCAGAGTCACCTTTTTACCTTGATGGTCCAGGTGGACTTTTTGAGTTCATCAGGAAAAGACTTGCAGAAAACGGGCACATGGTTATAGTAATAGCTGAAGGTGCAGGTCATGAGCTTATTTCAGAAAGCCTATCTGCTACAAATAAGCAGGATGCTTCTGGCAACAAGTTATTTCAAGATGTCGGTCTGTGGTTATCACAGAAGATTAAGGTAAAACGTCAGGAATAATGCTCCTGAAGTATGTATTTTTTTTATTAAACAACTTGTTTTTCTTGCTCTATGGTTAATAATTTTGAAGTATGTTACTTCCAAGAATCTGAAGAAAAAAAAACACTTGTAACTAGATCGAATTTAGAATTTGTTGATAATACTAGCTACATTGATATGTAAAATTATTTCAACTGCTATGTTGGATATCTTTATTTCACAACTTCTTTACTAGTCTCACTTTGACAACATCTGCTCTCAAAGTACATTCAAGCAATTGGCCTATTATACTAACCACAAGATTCTCATTGTGCAGATTTTTTCTTTTTCATTTTTCGTAGTAACAAGTTTATATGTTTATTTATTTATTTCTGTTGTAGGACCACTTCACAAAAAGTCGAAAGATGGATATAACTCTGAAGTACATTGGTGAGCTCTCTATTTTCTACTGGTCCAAATGAGAGTGTTACCTATATAAAGTAAATATTCTAAGCAATTGAAAAATTTTCTGTGTGGTAGATCCCACCTACATGATCCGTGCTGTTCCAAGTATTGCATCTGATAATGTAGATTGCACTCTCCTTGCTCAAAGTGCTGTTCATGGTGCAATGGCTGGATACACAGGCTTCACAGTTGGCGCGGTCAATGGCAAACATGCTTATATTCCATTTTATGTAAGTAATTGTTACTTCTAGTTCTAGTCTAGTCATGCTTATAAAAAAAATATTGTTTCTGGATTCGAACCTATTACTAACAAATTACCAAGACACAATTTTACCATTGTGTTAAGGTTCGTCCTCATGAGTTTTTTTTATAAATAAAATAAAAAATATTTTTTTATTCTTTTACATTTTTTTAACATGTTTAATCGTTAGTAGCTAATTATTGAATAACATACGCTCATATAATATTATTTTTTATCTTGATAATAATATATAATAACTAACTATTTTCATGCTTGATCATGTTATAATTTAATATTTATGTGTTTTATACATCCTTACTAGATTTGTTTATAGTCATTTGATAACTTTTGTATTTAATCCTAGAAAATAAGAGTTTATTTGGTAATTTAATTATAATATCCAAAGATTAAGTTATAGTAATAAATAATTATATAATATTTATAGTTTGATCATTACAATGAATGTATTTTGGTATAAAAATATGAATTGATCATATTTTATTAGCTGTTGTATATGATTTTAATTTTTTAAATATATATATATATATATATATATATATATATAT
>CM023948.1:5690992-5756854 GCA_013407115.1 Glycine latifolia | reverse complement strand
ATATATATATATATATATATATATATATATATATATATCAAGTCAATAAGTGACTCATCAGTTTGATATTTTGATGCACTAATCGAGTATTTTGATTGAATAAATGACCAAATCAATTTTTATAACATCTAGTCTGGTGTGTGTTATTTTTTTCCGTTTAACACCTCCCGGACTTTCAAGGAGAAGTAACAATTTGTGTTTCTCACAAAATGGTGCTTTGGAACGCGTGCCCACATAATGAAATGGTAAAACAAACATAGCCTAAATCTGTTTGCTATAGCGTCACTGGTGTTTGGTTGTATTTCAATTAACACTGTAAAAGGAAGTTAAAACACACATGGAGCTATGCTTGTAAATTTTTTTTCCCTTTTGTTTGGGGCCAAACTCTCAGGATAATTATGCATAAGCATCAAATTGGTTTATATGGATAAAAATGGGAGCAAAAGAATTTTATAAATATGGTCTAGTTTTTTAATAGAAAAATTGTAATGAAAACTGGCCCGTGAAATTTTCACTTTTTTTTTTATTAACAATTAAGCACACTAAGTAATTATTTGATCTTGTGTGTAAATATTAAATAGAGATTAATTTTTGGTACATTGATTTACACTATCAATTAATAGATAACGTAAAAAAAATTAATGTAGATATGATTTTTAAAGTAGTTATTAAAAAACCTTTTAGGCTGATATTTCATTCTAATTAAATTCAATTAAATAATTACTCAGATTGATCATGTCGGATTTGCCTATTTAATTTGTGGTACTGGTTGATCATGATGTTATTGTAATATTTTATGCATTTTTCTGCTGTCTTTTTTCTTTAATGTTATCCATTGAAATTGAAAACTGGTAATCTTGTGCAATTGTAAATTGAACTTGTTTTGTAATGTGCAGCGGATAAATGAGATTGAGAAGAAGGTTGTTATAACTGACCGCATGTGGGCAAGGTTACTGTCCTCAACCAATCAACCTAGCTTCTTGAATCCTAAAGATATACCTGTGTCACCTCATTAAACCAGCTGCTTGTTAGTGTTTTCTTTTTACCTGCACTTGTTTAGTGTTAACTCGTGAATCAAGTCAAGAGCATCAGTGCTTTAATTAAATGAGGTGCTTATTTTACAATGCCACCTTAATTCACTTTAATTTTTCTTATTTTCTACTGATTTTTGGCCTAGGAAGTAACTTTTCTTTAATTGATATTGATAAAAAAATTAAACAAGTGCTTGTATGAGAAACGCTATGTCAAATGCTCCAACATCGCATCTTATTTTTAAGCAACTTGCATAAACAACCCTATTGTAAATGCTCTAGTGGTGTGGTTGATATTTTGTAAGTATTTCAAAAGTTTTAAAGGGAATTAATTAAGTGATGAGGATTTAGAGCTGAAAGCCTGAAAGACTCATTTGTTGCCTTTGGGTCAGGATGTTGTGTCATTGTGTTTGTGTCAAGCACACTACACTTATTTTTTTTAATTATTAATAAGCACATAGAGCAAATAGTTCTGTGAAGACTGAAGAGGACTACTCTGCGATATATTTACATATATATTTTTATGCGTGGGAAAAAGAAACAAGAAAGGAAACTGAAGTCAGCCTCTAACAGAAGTTAATTTAAATATATTTACATATTTTATATATTTTTCACATATATAAAATAACTAGTCATACTTTACATGACGCAAATATGTTATCTGAGCAATTACTACCTCCTCATTATATTAAGGAATACAGTGTTAATAACTTCTTTCAGATTCCTGCAACCAACAACTTCCATCTTTTCTAAACCTTCGGTTCCCAAAGCTTTTTCAGCCATTTTGGGTACTATACACATTCTGTAACCCAATTTCGCAACGGTATATACCCTTTTCTCCATTCTAGGAACCTGCAAATCATCACATAATATAACAAGAGTTCAAGACCACAATATCTTTACAGCATTATCACTATTTAGAAATCTTAAGGTAACACAGAAGAAACCTGGTACAAGATCTAACGGGCAAATGATTAATCCCACAAAGAAAAGCTTTTATCTTCTCTTTTTTTTTATTAGTGAGAAAAAGCTTTTATCTATGGGTACATGATGCAACATTTTATCATTGAGTTTAACATTGTATTCAGCACAACTTTATGCAACTGAATAAATTGACCTTAAAATGCCATAAAAGTAACATAAACATATCAAAGAACATGCTCACCATGCGAAGCTCACCACCAAGGCCAATTTCACCAATGAATGCAATGTCATTTGGAATAGGGATTTCCAAGCAACTGGAAAAGGGGGAAAGACAACATACGTAACTAAGATTAAAGTCTATAATAGTATATTGGAATATATGACTGAATGGTCCCCTTAAATTTTTATGTACCAAAAAAATTGACCGTATAGGAGAAAACGAAACACAGGTGCAACAATCATGTTTAACTTATTATAAATTGGCTGCAAAATTCACTTGTCCAAACAAGGTGCACGAAATGGTCAACAATACCCTCCCCAATCCTCAGAAGACAATGATCATTGTCAGATTAACAAAATTTACATCATTTAGGGAAAAAAATCAAAACAAAAACCTGCTGCAAATTGCTGCTGCTATAGCGAGATCTCCTGCAGTCTCAGTCAGTGCCAATCCACTAACAACATTCAAAAATACAGCCTGTTGTATAAAGGCAAGACAAGGAAATAGAATACAATCAATAAAAATATAAAAATTAAAACATATCTGCTGGTGATATTATAAGCACCAAACAGGACAGGGACTTTATAACTGGATACACAGTTAAGTGAGGTGATAGCCGAGTGTTATAAATGATAAGTTAACTTACACAAAGTTTTGCAGGAAAACTCCAGAGGATCAAACAAAAATCAGATAGAGAAGCCAGATGTGAATATTTTTGTTCGTTGTCAATGTAATTGATTGAAATTCTAAATTCTCAAAAAGAAAGATGCAGAGCACACTCCCAGCGAAGTAGGCACTATTTTTTTATACTCCCACTATTTTTTTATTTGTTTGTTCAGCGGATTTAATTCTGTGAAAATTTCCATATTGACATGATATCATATTCATAAATCAGCTTACATGTTCTTGGAGATGAAGCCCTGCTTGCTTTATAAGAACCTGTGGTTCAAGGGAATGACTGATGGTCAAGAACAACTTTATACCATTCATTTCAATACAGCAGGTTATGCTTTGAATGAGAAAAACAAAACCTATCAAGATCTTTTTTATTCACTTTCCATTAAGAACAGAGAGAATATTAAAAACTAGCATATGATATAAAAGCAGTAATAAAAATACTAACAAAAAAGAGACATTAACTCACAGATATGATCATTTCAGCTCTTTTTTGTTGGATCCCATTAACTTGCCTTGAACCTGTTGAACCAGAAAGACAAAGTGCCTGCAAAATACAACTGGAATTAGCTTAATAATTCTTTTGAAGGATGTCAGAGTAGGAAAAAAAAGTCAAAGGATGCTGAATAGAGTGTGTTCCTAGTAGCTTTCTTCATTGACATAGCAAGTTGATCAGAAGATTTCAGTAAAAACTCGTCTGGATTTACTACAAATTAGACATTGTAAACATTCATAACTTGGATTTCTTTTAAGAAAGAAGAGCATTTACTCATTGCTTCATTTGACTACGAAAGAAATAAAATGAGTACAGGACAATGGCAATTGAGAAGTATAATTGGAGATTTCCAACATAGCTACATCATCACATTGTTATTAGCACTTAGGGTTCAACCCAATATAAGTTCCAACAGACGGTACTAAGGTGGAAAGTAGAGAATGACAATTTAACCTCAACACCATGTATTATATTTGAACCAAAATTCCAAGAATGCAAACACTGCATTGCTGGCACATACTGAACCCAGTGTTCTGTAAGCATTATCATTTCTTAGAATGGCTTGCAATTTGCAAAATGTCATAATTGATGACAAGGGTGACGGTGATGTTTCTCAAAAGTCAAAACAGAACTACCAAATATATTAGCAAATTCATACTGTGCTTGACAACTTAAAATATGTAATATAATGAAAGCACAAAAGAAAATACCTGAATTTCAATAAGGAATGTCCGGGACCCATCCATGATTACAGCAACAGCTAGTCCAGCCAATATTTCTGAATCCAGGAGCTGCTCACTGAGAAACATTTCACTGGCATTTGAAACAGCCTGAAGTCCTGAATGTGACATCTCAAAAACCCCAAGCTGACCAAATAAATACAAGACAACACAGATCAAACATAATTTTTTTTCCAGATCAAATAATTATAGAGTAAATAAGCTCAAACCAAATAAGTTTAAGCAACAGACATAATAGTCTAATACACAAGGAAGCCACTTATATATGTTGTTAAATTGAGAGATGAAGAAGGCACAAGTAAAATCCATTCAAATATAATGTTTTAATCCTTTACATGGCATATCATTCATTGCATGTTACCATACAGCAGTTCTACAATAATACCAACTTACTACAATAGTTACAAATATAAATAGTTACACAAAATGAGTCATTGACGAGCATAGGTAGACAAAATTGAGCACAGCTGAATGGTGAAAACAGACACAGACCCCAGAAGAAGCTATTGTCAGTACACACTATTAAAAATATTATGTATTGCATTCAATTAGTTTATAGAAAGTATTGATAGAAATAAAGCAATTAATATCAAGGCATACTAGATCAATAATATAATCATTGTGGCATACCTCATCAGCAGATCCAAATCGATTTTTCACAGCTCGAAGCATACGATGAGAAGAGTACTTCTCGCCCTGAGCATTAAAACAAGCAGTTAGCATAGGAAAGATACAATGGTTGACAAAGGCCAACTATAAGTATCATGAACAACATATGCAAGGAGTTACCTAAATACATACAAAACTTCCAAATTTTAGTTTAAAAATATAGCAAAACTAATTTTGAAAAGGGAATATGAAGAACCATGTCCTGAAATTGAAGTATTAAACCAAATTTCAGAATTATTTAAAATATTATAGACAATGATACTTGTCTTGATCACTAAGAATAGAACACTTTTTGTAGTGTAATATTATTATTGTTCACTTCATCTCATACTTTTAGTTACTATTTATTGTGACTTTTCAATTTTTCCTTTTTACTTGCTTTCCCAAGTCCTAACACTAATAATTGATACTTGCACAGTTGCACTTGTTATCACAAAGCTGCAAAAGCACAATTAAAAAAATAAGGTTTTCTTTGAAAGTAAATTGGTATTGAACAATGAACTAGTAAATAGTAATACTGCTAAGCATAAGCTACCAGAAAATCATGTAGATTTGCAATAGACATCAGGTCCATTAAATGTCACAAGAAGATCTTCCATTCTCTTCTAAAAACGGGTAAGAGTACCCATCCTCTTGTCAAAACTCATTTTTATGTTGTACAACGCCATAATGCACAAAAGATATATGAATGACACATATGCCATAATGTTCCAGATATAGGCTCAACAGATTCAAGACGCCACATGCAATAACATACATATCTAAAAGGGAATAGAAACCCCAGAAACATGCAAGTAGTAGAAAGTATAACGATAAGCACAAATCAGCTTTACCAACTATTCAAAGAAAATAATTTGTAACAAGATACCAACTTCCATATACAAAACAACATCAACAATATGCTCCAAGACACGAGGTCCTGCAATGTCTCCAGATTTTGTCACATGTCCAATCTGAAATACAGAACAAAAAGGTAAAAGAAACTTAAAAAAAAAAAAACAGAAGTACCACTGTGGTCATGAATGTCAGCAATTCAAAGGCCTTTTAATAAGTATATATCATGAAAAATGTTACAATGCATAAATAGATAAATAATTCACCGACTTAAGTACAAGCACTAAATTCATCTATAAAAGGTATACTTCATAAAATTGATTGATGTATGTATGCTCACCAAAAGAACTGGGATGTTTGTCTTCTTCGCAAATCGCAGTAAAGCTGAAGTACATTCTTTCACCTGACTCATACTCATTGATTGTCATGCACCATGGAACAAAGCATTTCATTTCACAGTCAAAAAGGTATAGCTGATGCATTTTTATTTTTTTTTGTAAGAAAATTTAATTTATCTTATTAGTGAACTTCAAATACAAAGGTGTGGCATAAAAAAGTAGACCAAATTAACTAATTAAATAATTTAAAGCAACAGAAGATTACTACACCATGACTATTGGCCTTCTATAATAAAAACTCATGACCTCATCTGGCTATGATCATAAGTTCTTAACTAGGAAGGCACAAGCTAATTTGGAAATTTAGAATAGATTCCCCACCTGCATAATCCCTCCAGGACTTCCCATTATTCCTTTTAAATAAACAGTTTGTATTGAATCAACAATAAGAGCCCCAGGGGAGAGATACTGTACTTTCTTCAGTATGTCCTGAAACCATAAACAATTTTAAAAAATATAATTGCTTAGACTTCTATACAATGCTGCAGCCAATTAATTATCAAGAATAACATTTTAAACCAAGCATACTTGCTGATAGAAATAACATACTATAATTCGTTAAAATTCATGTAAAAAAAAAAGTAATAGCACAAGAAAAAACTAGCACCTCAACATCATTACTTGAATATAAATAAATATCTGATTCAATCCTAAGGCGATCTGCTCTGTTACCAATTTGTTCAACACTCTGTCATATGAAATCAAAGGTGAATAATAGAACATTAATGAATGAGGGAAACAAGAGATTGACAGTATTGAAATAAGGCTTACTGGTAATTTTCTGCAGATTAACATCAAATTTTATTATTTTTCAATCATATAAAGCACAAGTAATATGAGTAAGATTTTTACAATCCCTATGAGCTTTCCAGCAATGTAGAATATCAATAACTTTCAAATTTTAAAACTAGTAAAATGCTTGCTAAAATCAAACCTCTTCACCAGAGACATATACAACTGGAGATGCTTCACCATCACTGTCACCTTTTGCAATAATTGCAGCTATCTTCCAATTCAAATGTTAAAATTAAAATAAATGTTAGTCACCGTTGGCCAAGTCTACAAAAAATGTTAACCATCTAAATCCAGTTTCACCATCCCAGCATAATTCGTACCTGCAACAACAAAGTACTCTTCCCAACACCAGGATCACCACCAACTAAAGTCAATGAGCCTTCAAACCCAGAGTTATAAACAAAGTTAGCCATTCAATGCACTTGGTAGCAAGGCTTCTAGTGCAGTTGACGTCAGAATGATATGATAACTTATTAGACAATTAGCTGGAAACATTCATACGAGAATTTAAATAGTAGGATCATATGAAGACCAAAAAAACAAACCAGAATCTATAAATAATATACCAATAATGACTATCCATTCACCTAGATAAATCCCCAAAAGTTGCAACTCTTTGAACTAGTCCACACCCATCAAATATACTATTCATTTCAAACATGATCAAGACAAAATGTTTGTGCAAAAAGGGGTGACCCAGTGAATGAGGCTCCCAGTCCAAAAAATCTGTGCAAAGCTAACCAATTAGAGCTGTAATTAATCTCTACAGTCAGAATAGAAGAACCTGGTACAAGACCACCACCAAGCACTCTGGAAACTTCATCTCCAAATGGACCAGACCTGAGATCAAAGCAAACTACACAATATAACACTTGAAAAAGACACCACATTTACCATGAGACCTAAAGTGAAGGTAGATGTGAAGATTCTCTCACACACTATAATGTATGTACTGATTACTCAGTTCTTCAGATCATTACTAGATGCTAATATTTTAAAATACTTATGAAGAGGATATTTTTTTTTATAATTAAAACAGTAGACTGATATATTACCTGTGACATTTATATTTCTCTCTCTAGGTGTATATAAATACTAGGTGTTCAGTATCATCAAAAATAGGAATATAGGATACCCTCAAAACATCAAGAGATATGTTCGCGGACTCTCTTCCCAACACTCTCCCTGTGATTGGCTGAAATTTGTTAAAAATCACCAATTTTTGTGGATCTCATTTAAATTAGGAGATAAAATCATTAATGAGATAAGTCTGACCCACCAAAATTGGTAATTTTTAACAAATTTCAGTCAATCACTGTTTGAAAGATAGTGTCAGAGAAAGAGTGTCACTAACATCAAAGTATCCAACAACAGCAATACATAATTATCAGGAAGAGAAGAGAGAGACTTACAGAGGAATTCTCCAATGGTGATGATCAAGTCCCTTGTTTACCTCTGTCAATCTCAAGGGACGCATTTCACCTTCCTGTTGCGGTAGCCAAGACCCCACAACACCATCCTCCAAAACTGAAAACCCACTAACCACAGTATCAGCATCACTGAATTTGGCTTCTTTCATAGTGCCAGATACACTGCATGATCGACACACGCCCCACCATTGCCCTGCACTGTACCCACAATTGCTGCAAACCCATTGAACTTTCTCCTTCCCCGCTTTCTTCTTCCTTCCAATGACAATCCCACCACCACCAATCACTCTCCCTCTCTCCTTTCTCTTTCGAAATTCTTCTTCTTCTTCAAATTTAGCATCCGAGCCATTAGGGTTGGCTGAATTGGGGTCTTGTGGGGAGTCAATGTCAAAGCTTGCACTTACTCTTCTTGGATATGCCCTGCGAAGTGGGAATGGAGGGAAACCAGAAACAGAGAAGGAAAGCATTTGGGATTAGGGTTTGCGTGAATCAGTATAAACCCTACCACAGGATTTTAGTTCAAAAGTCTCAACTATAATGTAGGATGCAACATCCAATTTCCCACCAATTTTTTTTCAAAGAGCAATTTCCCACCAATTAACGATTAAATATTAAAAATTGTGATATGTGACTAATATTTTTTTTTTATAAGTTTACATGTTTTTGGTAAGTGATTTGTTAATAAATTGTTTTGTTTATAATTTTATATGAATCGAATTTAGGTAAGAGATTTATATCAACTAGCATTGTTTAATTACCTTGTGATTTGTGTCTAATGAAGATATAAATGCTTGAGTTGATTAGAATTGAGTAAAATTTTAAATTAATTCAATTAAATGTAATTAGATTTAGTTATTCTTTTTAATTTATCTCAATAATTTGATATAAATTTGATTAAGTTGAATCGTTAAATTGTAAATAAATATATTTTTTTATAGCTAATTGATATAAAAAATATAAGACTTAAATCCTTTTTTAATTTGTATAGTTTTAGGATTATGAAATTTTGGTTCCTCATAAATTTATTGCACATTTAATCACACGTTTACAAAATTTAACAATTTCTCCAGATTTATGTATTGTCAATATTTTTTATTAGAAATTACTTATGTTACACATTAGTAATGATGTGACATTGATATGTTCTTTAACAGTATAACATATATATACTAAGTGACACTCACTGACAACATGGTCAAATTGGATTCTCTGCATTCATATCATATAGTCATACGAACATCAATCTTAGCCTTCAATATTTTTTCTCAACTTCTATACAATCAATAAATTAAAAGAAGAAAAATCTTTAGCCATCGGATCTTGATTGCATGATCGAATGCGTGAAACCTCACTGCAATCAATTCAGGTCCTAACTCACGTGACACCAAAGTATCATGGTTGTGCAATTTTTGGTTCCTAAGCATAGATATTGTCACAAGCTCCCTCTAACCTCTATGCCTTAGGAATCACCATAATATAATGTCCTTTCATTGTGGCTGAAATATCCTTAAATAACAAATGGACTTTTCAGTAACGGAGTTTCTTAGTGACGCTTAAAGTAAACCAAACACAATTGCTAAAACTCAAAATTTCAACTTGCAAGACTCACTCAAGCAACTCCAATTGACTAGCTTAAACGAGTCATGAGAGCTCCAAATATTTAACTAAGTGGCTCGCTTAAGCAAGTCAAATATTGATAAGTTAAAATAAGTTCAATAAATTTCTAATTTTTCCATAACTTCTTAATATAAATATATAATTCCTACAAAATAGATAAAACAAACAAAGATCACAAAGAAAAAACAATAAAACTAAATCCTTAACTACTATAAAAAGCATTTATTCAATAATTAACCACGTTAGGCTCAAACATATATAGTTAAAATACATAAGAGATATACAATAACTCTATACAAAAAAATATTACAAAATATAAGTATAGGTGACAATTATCATAAACTTGTACCCTCTTTAGTGGTTTATGACGTGTTTGAACACTTTTAGTTGTCATATTTAACGTTGTTTTTCAATTGTTTTAGAACGATTGTACTGAAATTACAACCTATAGCCTTTTTATACTATCCAAAGTCCAGTTTTCACATGATTTGAAGCTATACTAATTGTAGCTTTCTCATCTTTTATTGATTTGAACTGATTTCTGATGTTTCCATTGCATTTCAATTCTAAACACGGTAATCAGTTGTGTGTGTTGTTTTTCTTTTTCATCATAAAAGGACAAGCTTTTTCCTCCCTAAGAAATACTTTAAAATCCCCAAAAAATATTTAATGCATATTTTAAAATAATTTAAAATATTGAATAAGATGTCATTTTGCATCATGCCTTTGTCGGAACTTTTTTTAAGAGTTTCTGCCACCAAATTAAAGATCTTAATTTTGCTATGAAAAGTAGTTGTAAGCAGCAAATGAAGGGCGTGAAACTGAAACAAGTGGAGCAAGTCATCCCACAAATTGAAAAAGAAGACCTCGTCAATGGAAATTTGATCATGCATTTAATACATCCATCTAACTCGTTGCCGAATTCTGTTCTTTAATTTTTGGTATTAGGGCTAACCTGCCCTTACCATATTCTTACGAGTGGAACTGCCTATATAAAGGTTTGCCTAAAACGATTTTAATCTACCATTCAAGCTTGTTAATTTGTTACAATTTTTTTCCTTTTTTAAGAGTTTAAATGACCGTTTTAAAATTTTCGGTTAATTTGAAATTTTATTTGAAAAACTTATTTTATATTTAGACTTTTTTATTCTTTACAAGCCCTAAAGAAGAGTGGTCACATACCTCGTGGCCTAGCAACCTCACGAGAATATTTTGTTTTTGATAAGAATGTTGTTTAATGAAAATTAATAATAATCATTTTATATAAAAATAAGGTGAACGTCGATTATAATATTAATAATTTATGTTATATTTTTATAATATATCTATTATTTTGCTTTATATTTTTTTTATAAAAAATTAAGTACATTTAAATATTTTTAAAAATAATTTAATACTACAATAATATAAATGTTTTTATACTATTATCAATTATAATGAGATTTTTCACCTTTAATTTGTATTAATCACTTTAAAATTCATACATATAAGACATATTTTTCTAATTAATTGATAGTATAAAAATATTTATACTAGCGAAGTGTGAAAATTCAACACGAGAAAACATTATATAAAATTGTTAACAGTTTAATTTAAATACATTAATACTAGAAATCTGGTTTACATTATTATTTAAAACACACATACTGTAATGCATTGTATACTGAGATTGTAATTTTTTGGAAATAATTATTTTAAAAACTATACTTAAAATAATTTTTGATCAATTCATTTATAATATAAAAAATTTATAAAAATAATATATGAAAATTAAAGTCAATTATTAATCTTAAAATGATACACTTTATTATTACAAAATGCCAAAAAAGAGGTTGAAAAAAAGAGAGCAGAAAAGCTGCCTTGGAGGGAAAACTGCATAGGAAATGAAAGGGCACTTATGTTTAATTAGGGCAACCCTATATTTGATCTGACAACAAAACTCATCTCCATAATTAAACAAGTTAGATGGATAAAGATGGATAAATAAGAAGATTACTTATCCAATTTACCTTTGTTACATTTTCTCTTATTCATTGGTTGTTACCCAAGTGTACCAGAATCTTCTTCTTTTTTTATTGCTTTCTCTCTCTTAAGTCTTGACCATATTTTTCTTTTGAAATTTTCGTTCACAATTTAAAGTTCAGGTTCTTTTTCTCCATCTGACATGACCTTCCCACATCGCATTCACCATTTACGTAATACAAAAATCAATGGGCAGTATTTGTTGGTAAAGACATATTCGTTTTTTCCTTTAAGGTTGCGTTCATACCCAGTTGTTCTTTTGTCCACGAGAGGGACAAGCAGATACGCTATTCAAACTGTTACCACAACATAACATCATCAAAACCCCACGGTTCTGTTCACTCCATTTTAATCGAGTCACAAGGCGCCTCATGATCATGATCATATAAATGTAAAGTTGAATTCGGTTTAATTTGCTTATTTTTATATTTCTTATGATTCATTATGTTCTATTAGTTTTTTTTTTTGTGTGTGTTTTTTCTGTACTATTCTCTTGTGTAGAATGAATCTAACGTGGTAGGTCTTGTATGATTTGATTTGACGTGTTGCATGTGAGTTTTATGGTGTCTGGTTTCGGAGAAATTGTTAGATAGTTCTAAATCCCACCTATCTATGGTTCTGATCAATCTTTATGTTCGGACTATGATGGTCCCGAACCACCTATAATTTCTCCAGGGATGTTGGTTTTTTTGCTTATCCGTGATGGTTGTGTTTGCAGGCATAAACTAGAAATGGAGCTTGTGTTTTTCTGGTGGGCATGCATGACATGAGATGGAGGATGATGATGAAGAGGATCATATCTAAGTGATCTTTCTCTGTCTTCATGATGGAAAGAATAGTTCGAAGGTTTTTCATTGTGGTAACGAGAGAGGAGAAGGGTATGAAGCCTTTGCTCCTGAAATGTGGTTTGGCTTTGGCTCTTACCTTTGCTGGATTTCTCTACTCTCACATCAGAACCATCGCTACTTCTTCCAGAGAGCAGCACCCTTCAGGTTTGCTTATTCAACATATTAACAGTTTTCGGTTTTGTATGTTATAACATACATAAACAAGTCCTCTAAGTGATGTTTTGTATGTATAATATGTGTTTTCAGGTCATGGAAGCGAAGATAATTTTGGAAGAGGTAAAAGGATTGCCTCTAGTTCTTGCAGCACTGTTTCAGAAGAAAATGTTTTGGATAATGTAAGTTGCATGAGAAAGAGTGTCTTTCTGGCATGGTTGTTATTTCAACCTTTCCATTTGAATTGTTGATAGGCTGTGTATTATTTTTTCCTTCATTTTTCCCATCTAGAACTGTTAGATAATATATACTATTGGCTTGTTGATTATCTTGTAGTATTGTTGATTGGATTTTGGAAGTTTAATATCATGATTTTGAGAAATTAAAAACCATAAGTTTTTTAATTTTGTTTTTATTTTCATTTACCAAAGAAAAAAAACAAACAAGGATAAGAGAAATATTTCTACTTTTTTTTTTGCTGGTTTCCCGTTGAATTCAGGTGCTTTATGGAGAACACTTGTGAGCTTCTGCGCAGAATGTTGTTTTTCCATCTGAATATCTGTGTAGAAACTTTTGTTGGGGGAGGGGTGGGGGGGGGGTGGGGGGAACAGAAATAAACTAGTGCAGGGAGTTGAGAAGAATTTTGGACAGTCAACTGAAATTTAACTTGATGCTTCTCTGTTTTCATTAAGTGTCTAAGTCTCTAAGATACTTTGGTTTTGTGCAGGCCAATAGATATGCAGCTTTAATCTTCTGATGACATATCATCTGTTTGTAATTTTCAATTTACAAATTAAATAGACATTGAAAATTGGTAGAAAATTCCTAAGATTCTTTTGGTCAACTAACATAGGATTATTAAATTTCTTCTCTACCAGGAAGAAACATGCATTGGCAAGGTGATTAACAAAAATTCCCCATTGGGTCTCTCTCCAAGAACTAGACAAAGCGGAGAGAAAGATGAGTTCCTCCTACCTGAATTTAATGATCTTACCAGGGAAGCAGACTTTGGAGCCAACATTTCAGGTAGTTCTTTTAAGAAAGAGGTAGATTATCCAAAGAAAAAGAAAGAGGTAGAAACGCCAAGGTCAAAATTAGGATCTCCTATGGCATATGCAAATCTTGACAAAGATGATTATGAGATAGAAATCAGGAAACTTAGGAGCATGATCATAATGCTTCAAGAGAGGGAAACAAATCTTGAGGTTCAACTGCTTGAGTACTGTGGCATTAAAGAGCAAGAAGCAGCAGTGATGGAGCTCCAAAATAGATTGAAGATAAGTAATATGGAGACAAAGATATTCAATCTGAAGGTTGAGACCTTGCAGTCTGAGAATAGGAGATTAGAGGCGCAAGTTGTTGATCATGCAAAAGTGATGACTGAGCTTGAGACTACAAAAACAAAAGTTAAGTTTTTGAAGAAGAAACTTAAGTATGAAGCTGAACAAAATAGGGAGCATATCATGAATCTTAAACAAAAAGTTGCTAAGTTGCAAGATGACGAATACAAAGCTTCTGCTAACGACCAAGAGATTCAGATAAAGCTGAAAAGGCTAAAGGATCTTGAGTGTGAGGCAGAACAGTTGAGGAAATCTAATTTGAGACTACAGTTGGACAATTCTGACTTAGATCGAAGATTGGATTCTACTCAGATCCTTGCAAATGCTGTTCTAGAAGACCCTGAGGTAATAAGATTACTTAGGTCACGTTAGGATAAACTTTTTGATAAGCACCTAGCAGAAGAAAATAAGAAGCAAAATGCATTGAGTTTCTCCATATACTAAAATTAACTTATGCACTTTTAACTTTTGGAGAGTCAAATGAAAAAAGCTTCTATAAAAGTTAAGTGCATAAGTTGATTTTAACTTAGGCAACAAACTCAATTCATTTTACCTTCTTATTTTCTTCTCCTATAAGTATTTATAGAAATGTTTATCCAAAAACAATCCACTGTTCTTTAAACTTGAACACAATTTCACCTTTTTACTTTTGGATGCAGGCACATGCTCTGAAGGAAGAAGGTGAGCGTCTTAGACAAGAGAACGAAGGGTTGACGAAAGAACTTGAGCAACTACATGCTGATAGATGTTTAGATCTTGAAGAGTTAGTTTATTTGCGGTGGATAAATGCTTGCTTGAGACATGAACTACGAAGTTATCAACCCCCACCTGGTAAAACATTTGCAAGGGACTTTAGTAAAAGCCTAAGTCCAACATCTGAGAAGAAAGCCAAGCAACTTATACTTGAATATGCAAGCAACGAAGGGCGAGGGAGCGTTTCTGATATGGACTCTGATCAATGGTCCTCTTCCCAGGCTTCTTTTCTCACAGACCCTGGAGAGCGTGAAGACTATTTTCCTCTTGATAATTCATCTGAGGTCAAAGCTACCAACAACACAAGCAAGTCAAGGATTTTTGGCAAGCTTATGAGGCTGATACGAGGCAAAGATAGCCAGAATCAACGTGATCAAGCTACATCTAAAGAAAAATCAATGTCTCGAGAAGTCGGCAATACCAACTCTTCACATTTCAGCTTGAGTATATCAACTGGAACCGAGGGTCTTAAGAGCGAGAATGCAACTCCCTCTGCCACATCTAGAACTTCCTTTGATTTTAACCGGACAATGAGTATGAAGGAAGAAAGTAGTAGAAATTCAGATAGCCATACCCCAGGAAGCTCCAAGAATTTCAGTCCAAGGAGAAGAGGATCAGTAGATTTCAAAAACCACCTTCATTCTTTCTCAGAATCCTCTGGCACGGAGAAATCTAATTTGGTCAAATATGCTGAAGCTATAAAAGATTCCAGTGGAACCCTCAAACAAAGAACACATAGAAGATCAGCATCGATTAGTTCATTTTAACTTATTAGCTATAGGCTAGGATTTTACCTTATTCCAACAGTTAATATTACAAATTAGAAGGTGATTTAGTAATCAATCCTGATGTACATCCAACAACAGCCGTTAGGAGCTGTTCAAATAACCATGTATTAAATAAAGATGCATTTATAATCATAGGCAAGCATTCATGAACATTTTAACGGGTATTCACTTCAGAGTATGACAACATTTTAACTTAGTGATTCATTATGATTCATTCCTCTTGCTGTTAGTTGCTTCGTTTCAATTTTGGTAATCTGTTTAGATCAATTAATTATATTGCAAAATACAGTTGAAAACTATTGAGCTGTGAGAATTCATATTATTAAGCTCCCTTCATCCTGCTTCTTTGCAAGAGGAAGGGTAAAAATTGAATTAGGCTTATGTTACCTTTTCATCACAGTGCTACATGGACTTGTTCAAAAGTTGTCGCTGTTGACTATTCAATCTAGTGAGGCAGATTGTGAAGCGGAAACAAATGTTAGTTTTTTTCCCTCTTAACAATTTCATGTTATTTTTATTGTACATATTCAGATGGGTTATATTAAGTATAAACTTCTAATCCGAACTCTCAGGATATTATTTAATAGCCTGGTAAGCCACTCTAGTATAAGCACTTTAACTAGATTTTAAGTTAGTTTGACCAAATTCCTTATATGACAAATTCACCAAAAAAAAATCCTTATATGGCAATTCTGTGATCTTCATATGTGTTGCTTAAATTTCTCCATGATTGGAATTTCATTTATGTTAGTCCAAGTCTAACTACCAAAAATAAAACAATGCAAATCTTCATAAACAATTTATATGATGATAATAAGCAAACATTTCTATATTATTATAAAATGGTTTACAAACGAGTTTATCTGAAATTTCCCAAGATCTAAAATACATAGAACACAGTATTTTTCCCAAATTAAAGAAAAACAGCAAACTTTTGAATCACTTTCACGATGTGTAGTTGTACTTGTACACAATAATAATTTCTAACCACATAAATAATGACGAGTCTTTAAGTGACAAGAGATATGCCTTGTAGAATTAATGCATCAGCTAGAACTTGGTTAGCAGCTTGTGAAGGATGGACACTGTCCCAAAACACATACTGTGTGGCATTAGAACAAGTTCCTGGTGATTTTGGATTACACAATAAGGATGTTGTCTCTACAGTCCCGGTACCACAGCAACCTCTGTTTGCCTCCACAAAACCTATAAAGCATCATAATATTGGTTAGAAAGAACAACATCATTTTACTGCAAGATATGAATGTTACTGTGGCCTTATTTGGATAAACTTCTCTATAAACACTTACAAAAAAAAATGAAATAAACTTCTTTCATAAACTAAAATTAACTTATGTATAAGTTAGAATAAGATTTTTGGAGAAGCAAAATGATTTTATCTTCTTTAAAATTTTTTATTACAACTTAAGCATAAGCTAATTGTGGCTTATAGGAGAAGCTTACTTATTTTTTCTTCTCTTAAAAGTACTTACGAAGAAACTTATCTAAACAAGATCTTATGTTAAATAATTAATTTTAGTCAAAGTATTGTCTACCAGATTTTGAAGGGGATTGAACAAGGTCATAGAGAGGCTTGTAAATGTCGAAAACCGCAATCTTAAGACCAGGAAGTTGCTTTTGAAGACTTGTTGCAGCTGAGTTGAGCTTCTTGTTAAATCCTTGAGCATCAGTGTTGATTCTTGAGACACAACCATTCTCATGGAAACCAAATATAGTCCTTGCAGCAGGTAGGCAACCCAATGGTGGGAGTGAAGTCACTCCAAGTCTCCTGCCTCCCAATCCATACAAGTCCTGTGTCCAAACAAAAAAAAGCAGTGAAACCATTAATTTCTCAACATTTGAACTATTTTGAATGTGGATTGGGCTAGATCTGTATCAAACACAGGAGGTATATCGCTCAAAAGATTCGAATCTATTAGACTTGATCAACTCCTCATGCTTATGTGAGCCTGTTTGAATATAAGTTATAAGTGTTTTTGAGAGTTTCTCTGCTAAAAGTATATAGTTTTTTCAGTAGAAAAACTCTCAAAAACATTTCTAACATTGTATCAAAACAGACTTATAAACTTATTACTTGTCTTTATAGTTCTCCAACAATATACATGCATACATACACATACATATATATATATATATGTATATTAGATATATATATATATATATATATATATATATATATATATTCTAATAGTAACAAAAATAACCACAATAGTTTAACAGAATACCTTAACAAAACTTGAGAATGCCCCAACTAAGTAGGACGAATACTGATCAGGAGTGTAGACTTTGTTGATCCAAGGATTGACATAATAATTTTGCACAAAGTCACTGCTTCCAGCACTGAGCACATATAATGCATCCTTGATGATCGAGGCTGCTTTTTTACTGCCAGCTACCTTGGCCAGCTTGCCTTGGTATTCCTTGAAATAACTCAACTGTTGGGACAACGGAATCGCGTGCTGCCAAAAAAGGAATAAAAGAAATTGTTAAAATCAGAACTCTTGTAAAGTAAAACCATATGTTAATTATTCATTCCAAACTTACATTCAAAGTAGCAGCATTTTCATCATAACCAGATGCAGCTGAAGCAAAGTTTGCTCCAATAAGGAGGTTTTTCCCTGATGCATGCGGGCTAAGATATGCTGGAGCATAGGTCTTGAAACCCAATGTGTCAGCTGCAAATTGAGAAAACATTCCAACAAAAATGAAACTTAAATGCATAAGTATATATATGAGCAGTGCAGCATCTACTACTACTCTATAAACCCACGAGGATCGGTCTAGTGGGAGTTTGAGTAATTATTCTAAGGGTCTTAGGTTAAAATCTCGTTATTGTCATTATACACCAAAAAGTATACATATATTTTTTTATCGGTTGGTATCAAAGATAGTGTCAGAGAGTTTATATAAACTCAGGCACCCTTCTCAACCAATTTAACTAGAGCCCTTTGACAAATAATATACATATACTCTATTATCATCTAATCTAAATAGGCACAAGTTGGATATTTGATGGTTTAAGTTTGTCTTACCAGTGAAATCAGTAGCTAATTTGCCATTGCAAAACCTCCCAGTAGGTTGGTGGTTAACAAAGTCCCTCCCATAAGGAGGGTAATCAGCCTTGAAAAGGGTGGGAAGATAGTCATTGTTCCCTACGTCCACGGCAGAATCACCAAAAGTTATGATTGCAGGCACAAGGGTTGTTGTGTCTTGTGCATACACACAACTGAGGAAGAGAAATGCAAAGAGTAGAACAAATACTCTAATAATGTTGATCATCTTAATAATATTTTTGTTCCTTTGGATATGCATTGAGTGTAGCAGAAAGTGAGAACTTATATGGCAACCGAAAATGACGCCTATTGAAGGAGGAGGATGGGAGTTAGGCACGGCCATTAAATGTGAACGCGTAAAGTGGTTATGTGTATACCTTCTCCATTGATACTACTGATTTTGTTCGTTACTTGTCTCTTCTGGTTGATTAACTGACTTAACTCATTTGCTGAAGCTACTTTACTTCACTTGGTTTGTGTGTGATTTGTCTCTTTAACTAATCAATTACTCTCTCAAGTCCATATAATGACTTTTAGTTTCTTTCATTTACTATGGTAGAGCTAAGTAGTTGAGATTTTGTGCGAGGGAGGTGTGTGGTGATGAATAATGAGGGAGGATCGACCACATGCGCATGAATTATTTCGGTTGTTGTACAGAAAAAAGGTCGAGTACGTACTCGCTTCAACTTGCCATGTATAGTGTACCTGTTTTTTATTTTTCTTTTCTTGGGATAAAATTGGCTAGATGCATCATGTTAATAGTAAGAGTTATGATATTATTACATCCATTTTGGGGTATATTAGGATGAGAATAAGAGAGTTAAGAAGAAATGAAAAAAAAAGGTAGAGTGAGAAAATAATTAATGTGATAGATGAGTAATAAAAAGAGGAAGAGATAAAAAAAAATAGATAAAAGAAATATGAAAGAAAAAGTGAACATATGAATATAAATAGTATTTTTCTAAAAATAATATCATTTTGATCTCGAATTACGAAAAAAATATACTTGTTTTCAGATGTGTTAGACACTCACTTATCTTCGTTTAAATGAATGCATTCATCAACTTATTAATAATATAAGGAATGCTAACAATAAATATTGTAATACAATTTTATAATTAGTTAATATTTATTAAAAATTATAAAATAAAGAGAGATTCCTTAATGAGATCGTAAAACTATTAAAATTTATAATATTCTTTTTAAATTTTAATTAACAATAGAAAACATGTTTAAAACAATGTGTTCGATCAGTGACGAATTCAAACAAAAAATAGTCTATAATATTTTCAAACAAAATATATTGTATTTTTTTAACAAAATACATTATCTCATGATAAAAAAATCTAAATATCTAAGTTTCCACAAATTTTAAAAAACAAAATGAATAAAATTAGTACCAATTTATTTTATTTTTTCATTTTCATTTTTAAAGAATCTTTGTATGGGAGCAATGTCTATATTTTATGGGAACAAAAATAATAATTATTTAGTATATACAATTAAAAAAAATATTTAGTGGGAACAATTGTCCCCATAACTTACAATATGCATCCGTCCCTATGTTTGATAGCGCATTAATGTTGTAAGACACTTTTAAATATTATTTTTTATTGATTAAAAATTATAAAATCATAAAAAATTATTCATAAAACAAGACGTTAGACGCATATAATTTTATAATTTTTAATAAAATTCAATTTTTTCATTAAAAAATGTCTTTTAAATTATAAATAGTGTCATTAAATATAATTTCACTTAAACTATTTATTATTTCTACGACATTTCTGAAATAAAATTTAAATAATATTACCAATTAAAATTAATTAATTAAATTATTTTTATTGATATTGATAAATTAATTATTTGATTCTTATAAAAGAAAAATATCGAAAGTAGTACTTGATAATAACTGGAGATCAACATATATGCATCTCGTGGACAACATGGATACATAATACATCGCGAGTCACGTACGTATAGATTATATTTAGTAAAATTAGTTTATAAGTTAATTGAAAGTTTCTAATTTATAAGTTAGGAGTTAAAAAATTAGAAGATAGTTGAAAACTTATAAATTAACTAATTTAATTGAAAGTATTTAATAAGATTAACTGATAAATTAATAAATAAATTTCTAATGACATAAAACGACGTATTTAATTATATGTAGAGTTTAGTTAATAAAAACTGAAATTTTTTCTTTTACAAATTGAATCGATAAAATAAAAATTATATTTTTAGTAAACAAGTTAGGCCAGGTCATATAATTTTAGAAAAAAAATATAGAATAATTCAATAAATAATTATAAAGTTGATATGATATAAATTTTTAACCGTATATAATTAGGAGTATATAATAATGATAATTGAAGAGTTGATTGTTGCGTGTGAAAGAGCGCTTAAAATTAGATAATGGAATTTTTTTTGGATGGTGAACAAAAAAAGATAAAAGGGTTTTAAGTTGAATAAAAGAGTAAAAAAGATTTTCAAATAAAATAATAAGAATAAAATTGAAAAAAAAAACTAATACCTTATAAGTTAGTTTATTTTTCATAAGTTACTTCAAGCAGTTCGTATAAAATAAATTTGTATATCAAACAAAATTATTTTGATAAAAAAAAGCTTATAAAATAGTCAAATGAACATATATAAGTTCCTCAAAGATAATAATAAAAACTTTATTCCCCTAGAGAAAAAGACTACTCTCAAATATCAAATATGAAAAGAAACATTACTTGATTTTTCGGTGCTAATGACAATGAGAATGACAATATTTATGATACTCGTATGCTATGCAGGGTTATGATATTGTTGTCCTAAATTTTGAAAATTCTGAAATCTAATTATGACAAAAATGTGGAGGTTACAAAACATAATCACGTGGATTTTAGATCCTTTAAAATATAATGGTGCATTATTTGATAAAATAATAAAATTATTGTTAAAATATATATATTGAGGGAGAATCAAATTGCAATATCAAATTATTACACTCTTTAATAATTTTCAATTGGATATATATATATATATATATATATATATATATATATATATATATTTTGAATGTATAATATGAGAATGAATAATCTAAACAGTTAGATTAAAATGAAATCAAGAATAAAATATTTTAAATTTAAATAAAAGCTTTATTTAATCATAAAATTTCCAAAAAATTTATCAAAGAGAAAATAAAATATCTTAAAATTTTAATTTATATCATTCTAAAATATCCTAAACTTATCACCAACATGATTTTACCACCATCATGATTATTTCCATTACAATTGTCACGGTCGCCGTCATAATCATCACCATTATGATATTGTCGTCCAACATGACATATTAGTGACAATAATGATTATGTTGGTAGTGATAGTAGCATTAACAATTTTGATATAAATTAATTTTTTTATAAATAACATAAATTAAAATTTAAAAATGTTTGATTTTCTGTTTAATAATTTTTTTTATAAATTTTGTGATTAAATAATATTTTAATTTTAATATTTTATTTTAATTTAATGATTGAGATGAATCATTCTTATTTTCACATAATATATTTATTTTCATATGATACTTTATATATATATATATATTTAAAATTAAACATAAAAAAAAATATTTATTTTATCCGGTATCATAAATTTTAAAGAGCAACCTTCATGTTTTTTTCAGCTCAATCAAGTCCTGCGACCCTGTACATCTTAGGTTTTTATTTTTTTCTTCTATCCTGTACACACACATTCAAAATTACATTTACTCAAAAAAAAGAGAGGCTCTATATATAAATCAAATCATACACGATTAGACACCAGCTACTGTAGTAACAGTAATAATACAGACTAGAAAAGGCATATTTTTAATAAATTTCTCACGTTATTACAATCACAAAAATATGTTTTTTTTTAATTTAGTAATATATTCCTAAATTCTAATAAAAGCTATTTAATATTAATATATATTTCATGATTAACTTGGTTTGAGAACAAAAATGTAAAGAAGTTGCATATAAGATATATAATTCTATCCTTTACGCTGATTAAAAAAAAAGTGCTTCATGTGCATCACTACTCTAATCAACTTACTATCAATAATGCCGGCACAAGTGATATAGTAAATTATATTAGGAGAATTTTTATGATTTTTAATGAAAATTAATTATCATTTTTAATAGAAGTTATTTCATATTAATATCATGTTAAAAAAAAACTTTAATCAACAACGAACTGCATGTATGAAAGTATTTGATAAGTCACTTTAGTTAACTTATAGTTAGTTACATATAAGTTTTTTAGAGGAACTAATTTATAAGTTTATTTAATTAAAATAACGATGTTTAGTAAGTAAAGTTTCTCATTAACTTATATTTTTTGGATGCTATTATATTTTTGTGTTCATTTAAACATTTAATATTCTAATTATTACACTGTTCTATTTATTATAATTTTCAATTAACAAAATATTATAAATATGAATAAAAAGATATAAGAGTTTAAAATTAATCTAAAAGAAAAAAATACGTTGAAAAATGTTTTTGTCAACAAAAATAAAATATAACTTATATAAAATAATTAAATCATACAGACATACATATTTTCATATCATTTTATATTTACCGGTCAGCTTAACAATTAATTTTATAAAATAATTTAATTAAATAAAATGATTTAATAACTTTTAATTTTCAATTAATTTTTTTAGTGTGGTGGACCATATAAAACAGATAGAAATGAAAAAAACCAAAATTATCTTTTAAACATTATTCTATATTAAGAAGTAAGAAAATTAATAACAGTGTGTGTTAACTTGTATGAATGAGTAATTCTTAGCTGGGTAGCAATCTGACCACTTAAATTATTATATGAGCAAAGACATGTGACAATTTACAGAATTGTAAGTTTTTTTTTTTTTTAATGTTATAAGTTTGGTCAACGCTTTACACCAGAGTAGTCCAGCTGGCAATACACGTTCAGCAATAAATACATTAAATTAATATATGCTGGTTGCCCTAGTCCTCTGGCACGAGACATGGATCATGAATGGGAAAGGACTACTCCTTCATTAAGATGTTTGGTGAATTTATGGGAAAATAATGCAGATTAGCACTCGCTATTTATCAGTTTTTATTACCCGATTTTAGTAACCCTTGCCTAAAAGTGCAAGTGTGCTGCTGTATAAACAATTACTATTGCAACAGATTCACATGATCGGAATTTTAGTCTCTCTGTAGCTGCATGTACGTTCCTGGTTTTCATGGAAGAGATTCAAGAAACTTTCTCATTTAATTTATTGGCCATGGATAAAAAATTATGGGTGTCTTTCAACTTATGGAGTCGTAATCTCAAATACTAATCCAGCTTGTATGTGGTTATCGCTTACCAAAAAATATATTTGCATAAGGATTTTTCATTTTATCTTTAAGCATTTTAACTTTCAAAATATATTGTTTTAATCACATAATTGAATTGAGTTCAGCTTTTCTGCAGTAAAATTTTGTAGTATTTAATGGGACAAATTTATTTTTACCAACTACGTGTATCTTTGAAGTAAAGTATACTACTTGAGCTCAGGGAAATCACTATTAATTCATACAAATAAATTTACATACATTTTACCATATCAGATTTAATTAATTAACGTGTGGTAAAATAAAATTAAAACTAATAATCAATATACATAATGGAACAATAAGTTACTACACTTATTTGAGAGAGCCAAACACTAGAGAATGTCGGGCATTGGGTCCAACAAGAATGGCATAATTTTGCAATGCCATTATTTATCATGGTTTCTTGTCTGCTAAATACTAGTAATACAATTATACTTTTTAAATCTGAGTAATATTTAGCAAGGCGATTAACTATACAAATTATATTAATAAAAATAAAAATATATAAGTTTAGAAAGTTTGTGCATCTTGAAATTATTTTAATCCCAACCTCCTCTCCTCTGAAAACAAATTAACTTCTTAAGATTCCTTCTTGAAAAAGTTTTCACTCAATAGGCTTTTATCAGAATATATATTATTTTAAACAAAAATGTTTATATGGGGAAAAAGGGGACGTGGTGGGAAACCAATACTGGTGTAGTAGTTGTTAATTTTCACTTCCTCGTTTTTTTCAAAATCCTACACTATATATATGGCTATATTACACCATTGACATTGACAATATGACTTGGCTAGTACTAGTTCTTCTCATTAATTTGCCTCCTACCCGACTTCCATTATTAATAAAAATAGTTATTAGTTATATTTTACTTATTTTTATTTTTTATTTGAATTTCAAATTAATTAGAATTTTTTTCTTCTAATGAATCAAAAAATTAAATAAAAAAAATTATTTTGCCTCGAAGACTTTGACTTCTTGTTAATACCACTTTGCAGTCACGCACGTTTTTGCATCAGCATTTTAATTTCTGACTTGTTACCAGTTAGGACAGTTTTGTTTATCTATAAAATATTAAAGCCTCTTAATTAAGTCATCTGTGATAAGATTAAATAATCTGGAATATAAAAGTTAGATAAAAGTATGATAAATTTTATATTATTCAATATATGATGTGTATCAGATAATAATAATACATTAATACCTTAAAAAATTACTTCCAAGAATCAAAGTCTCAAGTTGTAATTTAATTTATTCGTTAAAAAAATTGTAATTTTTAATATAAATATTAAAAACTTAAAAATAGTTGCAATTACAGTTGTCAACTTTTTAAAACCTTGTTACTTCCTCGCTAGAGAACTCTCTCCGCTAATTGATGCCACAGAGAATTCAGTGAATATACATATACTATATATCATCAATATTCTCGATGGGAAAACATTGTTTTAATTCTTTGGCCATTATTGTTGGCCTCTTAATAGAATTCGGAGCTAGACAAGCCATTGCAACATGTACCGCTTTCGATGCAGTCTCAGAGTCATATATTCCCTGTAACCTTGGATCCATAATACTATCAAATTAAATTCTCCTTCATCAGCTAACATGGAATTTACCCACTGAACTATGTGAGTATTTTCGTGGGTTTTCTAGACAGCAGGGTGCCCTGTGATAATCTCTAATAGAGCAATTCCAAAACTATAGACGTCACTTTTTTCAGTCAACTTGTTTGTTATTTGATATCTGCATGACAAACAACGAAGCTACTTAAACAACATTTCTATCATATGTATACCAAAGAATGCTTAAAAGAATAATATTATATTATTGCATGCATGCAATGCTTTTTCTTTTAATCATGAGAAAATATTCACTTTTGTTTTGATTCCTCATAATGGTAATTTGTATGATTAAACTAACTATTTTTTCTGTGCGTTGTTCGGGGTACGTTTAAATTTAAGTTAGATCTATAAATAAAAATAAATTTAAAGAGAACAATAGATGTTTTTATTATTATCAATGAATATTAGTAAAAATAAATTAAAGATATAAAACTTTTAAAATCAAGTTCAATTTTATTTTATTTTAACCATCATAGAATTTAGGATGTTTGACTTTCCGGTGAAAATTAAGTATTTTCACAAGTTTTGATTTACTTTGGCTAATTATAAAATTAATCCTTAATTCAAAATGTAGTTATAATTAATTATAAAAAAATTGTTCTTAAAAAATATATATGTTATGCAAAAATTGAACTCATATCTTATCCCAGAAAGCTTAATGTGTACTGGGCTATTGTCAACTGAGCCACTCATTGGATAGTACGTACATACTTTATTGACATAGTATGTCAAAATTTAAAAATCAAAGTCAAATTCGAATTGATTAAGATTAAGATCTATTTGTTCTAAAAGATATATATATCTTTAACTTGATCTAATGTATATCAAGATTTGGAATTTAAATTAGAATTACTTAAATTTATGTATCAATGTTTAAAAAATATAAAAAAATAACTTTATACTCTTATTAATATGTCTTTGAATTTGTTGTGCATGCATAAAGCTAAAACTTAAAATGTTGACAACTTACTCAGGGTCCATGTATCCCGGAGTGCCTGCGATTTTTGTTAGTACATGGGTGTCACATTCATTTGAAAAGATCCTTGACAACCCAAAATCAGAAACTTTAGCGTGGAAATCTTCGTCAAGTAAAATGTTGCTAGTCTTTACATCCCTGTGCACAATTGGAGGCTTACAATATTTATGCACATACTCCAACCCTGCACATAAAATTTATAATAATGTTGTTAACCTTGTAGCTAGCGTAGCGTCAACAGGAAGACCGGTAAAATTTTCTACCCCAATTAATAAGTTCCTCACCTGCTGCTGAATCCAGAGCAATTTGAAGTCTCGGTTTCCAACATAGCAAATTTTGGTTTTTATCTGCATGAGTGGCCATGGAATAAAATTTAGTGATACTGGAAGTTATTTTTCCATACAGTCATGTTGACAAGCTAAACATATGTGCTATTTAAGGTATATATAGTTTGACAACTACTATAATTTTTTTTAAACAAGGTATCCCAGAATTACAAATCATGAGTTTTTCTAAAATATACGTTTTAGTTTTGCAAAGTAAAATTGTTATTAGTTTTCTAAATTAATTAACCATTTAAAAATCGAGAATAATAATAAATATGAATAAAATAATCATGGAATTACAGGTAAAATAAATTAACATTATAATTCGGTATAACTGAGAAGAAATATTTAACATAACTAGTTTGCATACAATCTTAAGTCATACTTTGAGTTAGTGATAATTAAAAATGTTTTTAATACAATATATTAAGTGATAGTATCTAACACAAAAGTCATAAAAAAAGAAGATAAAATTCAAATTATGGATGTTGATTTAATAATAAGGGATTAAATAATAATAAACATCACATATATAGACCTTTATAACTTTGTACTGAGTCTTTGTAAAAAAAACATTATTAACATCTTATTAATTGTGTCATCTTTTTAATATTGTTTCTTGAATATTATACATTGGGCTATATTTTTTTAATAATTAAATTTAATGAAACTCATTATTTGATTATAATTTTCTTTCAATTCAATTGTCTACTCAAACAACCCCTTTTATTTGTTTGTTGTTTGTTTTAATTTTTTAAAAGAAGAAGTAAATTTTAGAAGTTCCTCTGAATTTGACCTTGCTCTTCACTATTTTTTTTTAAGTAAGAATTAAGATTTGTTTATTTGGCATCCATAAAATTTTTTGTGTTGTTATTGATGGACAGGGTGTCAGTTTTTTTTTTTCATACCACCAAGAGAATAATGAAGTAAGTCAAATATCAAGCCAAGAGGATAAATAATTCTCTCTTTGTCTCCAAAATTGGACTTGACCAAGCTAAATACGTCTTTCAGTTGAGATATGTTTGATTTAGAAATAAGAAATTCAAACGATAAAAATAGAAAATAAAATTTTAAATTAAAGTATAGTATAAAATGTGTGAGTTCTAAAAACAGTATACATTTTTTTCCAATCTTATTTCTCTGCTTCATTCTAAAGACACCATTGGTGAGAAGGTAAGGGCCCACACAAGAACTTGAAGGAAATCCATAGTTTACTTAAAAATAACAAGGAATTCTTAAAAATTAAATAAAACTTCGAGCTTTCTTTTCTCTCAGGCCAACAAACAAAGCAAATGACTATATATTCTCCCTGAAAAGTGTCCAAATATAGGAAGACATGTTAAAACTATTTTCTTGAGACATTCTTTTACACCTTCAGAGCAGGTAACATAACAAGTGGAGATATTTATGCTCCATCAATTAAAATGAAACATAGACCCTTCCTGAGTGTTGGGAATGATTGTGTGTAAGTTGCTCCAACACAAGATTATGGAGCATCTCCTCGTGCTTTCCAAAAAAAAAAAAAATAGAGCATCTCCTCGTGCAATATTTTTATAATTTTTATAAAAGGAGGATGTTAAATGAAGTTAGTGGGGAGGTTCTCTAATGAATAAAACCCAACAATTTGGATTTTGCTACACTTTCTAGAAGGGTTGGTGAAGTAAATGTTTCTATCCTTGAACATCAAATTTCTAATAATCTAACCTCTCTCTTTTCAACAAGTTGCTATGAACCAAGCGGAACCATCTAGAGTCTGGCCCATCGCTTCAAGAAGGACACAAAAACAAGCAAATGCAAGTGGAGTAGGACCACAAAATTTCCAGAAATTCCAACCAAGATGATCAATTACAAACAAATTCTAAGCTAGATATGTCTCTCAAGAATATAGTTAAAGCTATTATTACTGACAGTCAAACATTGGAAACCTGGATATGCAGATAAGTGAACTAGCATCCTCCTCTATGAATAAGTTGGAATTACAATGAAAACTCCCTTCTCAAACATAAGTAAAACTAATAAATTAAAGAACCATAAACACACAAGCCAATTCAACAATACAACAAAAACCGATAGCATATGTTCACAATTTCCCTTGTCCGTGTAAAAGTATCTTAAATGCAACAAGGAATAGAAATGCATACATTTCTTTCAAATTTTTAATCCTTTTTTTACCTGGCTAGAGAACTAAGTCCACTAATTTCACCCGCAGAGACAATTTCACTGGATCCAGTGGACGTAGTCCCAAGTTTCCCCATGGGGAAACATTGTTTTAATTCCATGACCACTTGATTCATTGTTGGCCTATTAATAGAACTCGGAGTAACACAGGCCATTGCAACATCTATTACTTTCCTTGCAGCCTCACTGTCATATTCTCCTTGTAACCTTGTATCCACAACACTATCAATTTCACCATCATCAGCCAACAGCATGGAACTTACCCATTTAATTATGTGAGTTTTCTCATGGGTTTTCAGTATGGCCGTCCGCCCCGTGATTATCTCTAGAAGAACAACCCCAAAACTATACACGTCACTTTTTTCATTCAACCTGTTTGTTGTGTTGTATCTGTATAACAAATTGATAATAAGCACAACAACCACTTATAAGTTCTTTTCTAATTTCGTAAGAATTTATACACTTCTGATTCCTTCAAGTGACAGTCTTGTATAACAAAACGCAGAGAAAAACACCTATTCACCTTTAAAAGTGTTAGGTGCTATCACTTAGTTTTTGAAACTAGCAAAATTAAAAATTAAAATAAAATCTTTAGAACTATAATATGTCAATCAAGTAGCCCATTTGTTACATACAACATATGACTTCTTTTTTTGACAATGTACAACATATGACTCAAGTGATGGTAGTAATATTAATCTATGTTTAGAGACTAAAACAACACTAATTAATTAGTTAAATTAAGGGGCTTAGATGATATGATTGACTTTTCACAAAAAAAAAAAGAAGATATGATTGACAATTTTAGAGATTTATTTATAATTTCTTTAGTGTTGAAAACCCATGTAATAACAGTTAAACTTTCAGGAAGCAAAAGAGTGATTTATTCTTAAGAATGTGTTTGGATAGAGAATTTTAATTGGGAAAAATAATTTATCAGGAAATTTAAAATTTTTTAATTTAAAATTCATTGTTTGGATATTTTTATATGAAGAATTTAAATTTTTGGAATTTTAAAACAGAATTTTAAACAACTAAAAATGTAGAATTTGAATTTCCTTCTAAAAGGTGAGAAATTGAAATTCTCTTCTTCTATAGAAGTTCTAACCGCATCACTCTTTGCTCCGTCTTCATAATTGATGAATACTTTGACCTCTGATACTCTCATGATACCCACCTCAAGCGACTCTCCGTGCATAAGGGTCAAAATTTTAAAAATGAAGAAATTCAATTTCTTTATCCAAACACAAAATTTTGAAAATGAAGAAATTTAATTTCTTTATCCAAATATAGAATTTTAAAAATAAAATCCCACCTCAAGCGACTCTCCGTGTATAAGGTTTAAAATTTTAAAAATGAAGATATTCAATTTCTTTATCCAAACACAAAATTTTGAAAATGAAGAAATTTAATTTCTTTATCCAAATATAAAATTTTAAAAATAAAAGAATTTTAATTGATGCATTTTAATTTTCCTAGATTTTAAATTTTCTCAAATTTTAAAATATTTCATCAAATGTAAGTGTATTATTAAGTTGGATTGTTATATGTTAAATTTGAAATGGTAATTGACATGAGAACAATACATACTCTGGGTCAAGGTATCCTGGGGTACCTGCAACTACTGTTGATACATGGGTGTCACCATCATCTGAAAAGATCCTTGACAATCCAAAATCAGATATTTTGGCGCGGAGATTCTCGTCGAGTAAAATATTTCTAGTCTTAACATCTCTGTGAATAATTGGGGGCTTGCAACCATTATGAAGGTACTCCAAGCCTGCAGATAATTGAAGTGCTAGTAGTAACTTCAACTTTAGTGTAGCATAATAAAATTAAAGTAGGTAATTTTATTTTTTCTTTTGTGCCTCCCTTAATCCTCACCTATTGCAGAATCCAAAGCAATTTGAAATCTCTGTTCCCAACCTAAGAATGTTTGACTTTTACCTGCATCCAAGGCAATGGAAAAAAAAGCATCAACATCCCCAATATGTCCCCAAAATACACGTTTAAGTATGTTTGGATAAGTTTTTTCATAAAATAAAATTAACTTCTTCAAAAATTAATTTTAACTTATGTATAATTAATTTTAATTTATAATGAAGTTTATTGTTTTGTCTCCTATAAATACTTATTATGAAGAAGTTAATATACTCTTACTGCATTGTATGAGTCCCACTTGATTAGAATAAGATGACTTAATTATATGTTCTGCTCAAATTATAAGTTTTTTTTTCACTCAGCTAATTTAATAGATTTGTCTTTTGGATTTGATTCTTCTCTTATATTCAAGTTATAACAATTGATATTTTCATTAAAACTTGAATATAAAAAGACTATCTTTTTCTTGACACAATAAAAAGGATATATATAGGCTAGATTAAAGTGAAATATACAAAATATTGATATGTAACCGAAGTCATTTAGGGAAAAAGGCTACCGTTAGGTTCAAGTTGATACATAGCATGAAGTTGTCACACGAAAGTTAGCTATTAATAAAGGAGGTGACATACAATGTCATGATTCTCATATTAGATAGAATAAAAAGCTTAATAATATGATACTTAAGCTATAAGACTTTTTCACCTAATAAACTATACTTTTAGGTTAGGATTTCCTCCCGTGCTTAAGTTATTATAACATGGATATTCATATCTATGGTAAAAATATATATTCTTGGTCAACCGAAGAGAAGAAAATTATAATGTGGGTCTGTTTGGGTAAGTTTTTTTAGAAGCACTTCTAATAGAAGAAAATAAGAAGAAAAAAATGAGATGAACTTTTTCAAAAGTAAAAATAAGTTTTTTATTATTAACTAATTTTTAGAAGGTCACCAATATAGTTTTCCTAAAAGATAAGATAACATCTACAAATGAGTTAATGAAAAACTCATTTTAGTTTATGAAGAAACTCGTTTCATTTTTTTCTTTTTACTTTCTTTCTCTAGAAGTACTTCTAGAGAAGCTTACATCCAAACAGACTCTATATAAAATGAATTACTAATATTTTGCACACAATATTAATTAATGCATGCTTGTTTAGAGTTTATAAATTAGAAGAAATATTACTTTTTTTTTTAAAAAAAATCTCTCAAAAATTTGTAAACGAAAAAAAATTAAGTTTAAAATAACTTAATTTACTTAAAGGCTAAAATAACTTAATTTAAATATGCACCGATCCCTACAAAAGCGCATGAAATAAAACTTTTGCACTACATATAAACATGCATATTTAAAACCTGATAGCTTCTCAGCTAGGTCTCCGTTGATCATGTATTCATAGATGAGTGCTGTTCTGGTGCCTTCATTGCAATATCCAATAAGTGGAGTCAAGCATCTATGATGTACTCTTGTCAGAATATTTGCCTGCAGATCAGATAGAGTCTATATTCTTTCATCTTAAGGGACTTAAAGATATTGTGGGTTAAATACAGTCGTGACCTATAATACCTCTGTCTGAAATTGCTGAAAACCTTGAGTTGAGGGAGATAGCATCTTCACTGCTACTTGTGTTTCACCTGTGCAACCATAGTAGACAGTTCCATATGCTCCTTTACCCACAACCTTCGCAAAGTTATTGGTGATGCTTAGAACCTCCGCGTAGGTGAATTCTTGTTTATTTGAGTTCACATACTCAATTTTGTTGAAACAACTCAACTTGGTCGTACCCATAACACCTGATAAAATAAAGCAGAGTGTATTTGGTTAATATACTTTTATCTTTTGTTAATGTTGGAGATCCCACATCAACCATCATAAGGACAATATCATCAACTCATCTCATTCATGGTATCAAAGACTAATTCTAACAAGCTAGTGTTCTTATTGATCACCTATAGATGCCCAATCTTGTAAGTTTTATGTTTGGTCTTGAGTTTGACTCAATCACATAAGCCAACTCGTGAGTTGAGAGTTACTTATACACACTTCTTTGATCATATCAGTAATTAATGTGAGATCTTCAATTTTCTCCCTCATACCAAGGACTATATATTTGTGGGTGGTCCAACAACTACTATGGATAGATTCTTATTATCTTAAAATATATTTAAGTCTGAATCTAACTCAACTGAAAAATTAACTAATGATTTTGTTAATTTTTATAATAATTTAAGTTCTTTAAAATTCATGTATAGAATATTTTTTAGAATTTTGAAATGAGGTCTAGTTCAACTTTTAAAGTTAGTTCACCATCAAATTGTTATTGTAATAATTAGTTAAAATCCATATATTTAGTATTTTTTTGAATTTAAATTTAGACTTAATTCAATTTTAAAAACTAGTTCGATAAGGATTGCATCGGCCACATTATTATTCAATGTAGAATCTATAATAATCCTCTTGCTTCAAAGATGGGACACTGAAGTATCAAGACTAGATATGCATGGATAGTTTGGTATCAACTAATAAGTGATTTGGTAGATTTAACAACAATCATTATTATAGATTTATTCCACTTTAGAATTTGTATTTGAGTTTAACTACCTCATAAATTGACAATTATTTCTTATTTATGTACCCTAAGAGATATAATAATAAATTAACAGCAAAAAAGTGACTGTGTATGAAAATTAAGTTAAGCTCATAATAATAATTATAATTTGGAATTTTTTTACCTCCAAATCAAGGAGAGGAGTTGTTATATCGTACCTTGTAGTCGTTGTCTTCTTAAAAAAGAGAGTGATACTAACGAAAGGATGATGAAGGCTCCCACAAGTGTTACTACCAACGGAATTACTACCTTCTTTCTCTTGCGGCACGTACTAGAGGTGCACAGATATGGATTTCCACCAACACTAAACATAAAAACTTCTGTGCGAGTTAGTAGTTAAATGAACAAATAAGCAAAAGCAAAAGCGAAGTGAAAAGAAAAGAAAAAAATTACCAAAAAAAAGAAAAGAAAAAACAATCAGAGAGGACATGCAGGGTAATAAACTAAAATGGTAGACTTAGTCAGCGTATGGTCCATATCTTGAGTTCTTGACCCAACATTTTGGAATAAGTACGGGTCTTTTCATTTATACAGTCCTCACTTAGGCTGTGTTTAATATAAAGGAGACAAATAAAATAGATGAAAATAAAAAAGAGAAAAAATATGTGAGAAATAAAGTGATAAGTAAAATTATTTGATTGAAGAAAAATATATAAGAGATGAGTAAAAATAGAGGAGAAATACTATAGGTTGGCCTTACCATTTTTAAACTTATTTTTCACCTTTATCATTTCTACTAAACCAACAACATTCATTTCTATCTTCTCAATATTACTTCCATCCTTAGAAACTACTACCTTAACGTCGTACATCACTCAAATTGTGTTACTAAGAAAGACCTGTAGTTTACATTAAGCTTGGAGAGAAAGGCAAAGGAGTATAAGTTATATTTATCGTGTAAGCTTTTGTTTAATTTTCTCATTCTCAATATATTGCCACAATCATAGATCGAAATTTACATGACTCTGCTACAAACATGTAAGCAACAGGTTTCAACATTCCATGTGATTGTTTGAGCAGCAATGGGGTACCCATTAGTAAAATACCTCCACCTAATTAAGTCATCCTAGCAGGGTAAGATTTTGGCTTTGCTAGTTTAGTGATACTTTGATAGTGATGCCGCTCAAACATAAATTTCATATTTTCAACTTTTCTTTCTTTCTTCATATTTTTATTTTGCTCATTAACGATTTTGCTACATATATAGCCATATTTTCATATGATGCATTGTGCTTAACTTTGGTCATTGGTCACTAAATCACAATTCATCATAAAGAGGGAAATAGTCAAACGAAGCAAAAGATGGACAATAAATTAATGGACAAAAAAATGAAATATTGTATTGAAAACCTTAATTGCAAATCTGCCTTTTCCTTGAGAGCCTTAGGAATTGGACCCGAAAGCTTGTTCCCTGTCACATTACTGCAAAGATTGTGAAATATATATATTGCCTGAGTGTGTAGCAGGCAAAATTATAAAAATTCTGGTAAAGATTCGAAGCTTACAGAATTTTTAACTTTGACAATTGGGCCAGAAATTCTGGTAAAGATCCTTCCAGTTCGTTTTGTGACAAATCCCTGGAATATAGAGAGTAACATTTGGATAAAACTCGTTGTTGTTAAGATTACAGAAACTATATTAGGAGTGGCCTGTAAACCTAATTAATCAATATGTTAATATTTGAACAGAGAATCAATGAACGATAATAATCAGTACTTACAGGATTTCTAGTTCTGTAAGGTATGAGAATGACGTATTTATCTGCCCCTTCAGTTTGCTTGAGCTCAGGTTCCTGCAGCTCGTTTTAAGATTACCATAATATGTGATCAGATTAGTTTCCTAATACTAAGTGTGTGTTTGGATTCTTGAATCATCCAGAATCAAAATTAATACCAGCTAAATACGGTGATTTCAGGTAAAATATTCACATGTTTGATTCCATGTGGAAGAGTTGATTTCTAGTCAAGAATTGAGTGTGTGATTGTTTTTACATCCACAAGACCACATTTGTGTGAATATCATGTTTGGTTTATGTTTGAGTTTAAATAATTTAAGTGAAATTTGGTTTTTACTAAATTTTATAACTAAATTATTTTTAAATAAAAACACTTAAACATAAATCATATCACTTCAAAATTAATTTTAATCTAAATTAATTTTGCAAAATCAATTTCCAACGAAATACTCTTTTAAACATATAATAGTTATACAACATGTGTCACTCTGATGTTATTAAATACTATTTTTCTTTTCTCTCTAGTGGCATCAATGTGTCCCTTGCATTGCAACCTTCTTGGTGTCTGACTTTCAGTAATTAAAATTGAAGTTTATAAAAAGGATAATTAATTTGTACTCACAAAGATGTGATTCTTGGAATGCTGTTGTAGGAGCTGCAAATGAGACCATCCCATGCATATTGCTTTGGAACACATGGGTCTCCTTGCCAATTCAATCTAGAGATCTGGTACGCGCTTTTGATGTCCACAATAGCACCAACTAATAAAACATGTTGCAAGTAAGTAATATATTTAACATATATGTATGTTATTGAAATAGAGATATCTTATACATGAGAATGTAAGAAAACATGTTGCAAGTAAGTGAGAATATTAAATTTGAATAATATAATTATTTATAAAGGATTAAGATTTAATGTCACTTGATTTTAAATTTTGATTGTTTATATTTAATTATGATTCAAATTTAATGTCTCACTCTCGCAAGATATATTTCTTTTATGTGATATATGTCCTCTATTATTATTGTAATTATATAAGCACATCCTACAAAGATTTCAAACTTATAAATAAGTATGTAACATATTGTAGTATTGGTAGATACCATCTCCAGCGTGTGTGGGTAAATCAAGTTGTGTTATCAACTTATAGACCTCGAAGGCGTTGAGGATAGGTGGAGCATCCGATTCTAACGTGGCACTAACATTAAACAAGACAGAACCAGAACTTGTTTTTCGAGGAGCAATGGTGACAGGCTTGAGGTATTCAAGAACCAAAGGTTGTGTGAGGATGGTTTGGTAGTTAAGGGTGATATTAATGATTCTTTATTTACCAATGGGAAGTTGCTGAATTTCAAGAAAGTGAAAGTAGACGTAGTACTCATAAGGCTTGTCCAGGGGCGCATAAAGATTGTCATAGTCATTTCGGAGATTGGACTGCAGTTCTCAGTACTTGGGAGGGCAACTTATAAATGTCATTTCTTCTTCCATCGTCAAAATTAAGAGATTCCATAACCAAGGGATACCAACCATTCGTATCATCGAGGTCGCACCGCCATATCCTATCATACACGTCATCTTTGTACCTAAAGTAACTTTAATTTTGTGGAACAAGAAACCAAACGCTTATTTAATTTATTGGCTATTTTATTGTAAATAAATTGAACTTTTCTATGAGAGTTATTTTTAACTTTGAAACAATGGAGAAAAGGTGATCGAGCAAGAAAACAAATTAAGTTTGAAATTTTTATTGAATGAAAAGTGGAAGAAAGGAAAATTTACCAAGTGAACTTTCAGTTTTGGTGAACAAGAATTTTAATTCTAAAAGAAGAGGTTCTAAAAATGGCTAAAATAATTAAACAACAAACTTAAGGACTAAAACTTAGAATTTAAAAATTTTACGGACTAAAATTGAAAAATAAAAATTTTAGAGAGACTAAAATTTAAAATCTTATGAGAACTAAAACTTGAAATTCAAAATTTTGATACACTAAAAATGATACCAAAAATATTGAGTCACATGTCATTATAAGGCCCACCCTTGCACTTTCTTGTGGTGCCACATGTTACCCCATATAAAATGTTAATATGGACATCCATTTGATATATCAATACTTTATTTTTAAATGAAATGTTAACACTTAACGGATTCATTTTAATGTTAAAGAATAAAAATGTTGATGAAAAATAACAAAGGACTAAAAGTTGTCAAGAAAATATGTAAGGAACTAAAATTAGAATATGAAAAACTTGAGGGGTCTAAAACTTAATTAGCCCAAAAAATGATACCCTAATGTAACTTTAGGATTTGTTTAGATAAATTTCTCAATAAACAATTATAGGAGAAAAAATAAGAAGAAAAATAAGATCGGTTTCTCATTAAGTTAAAATTAGATTTTATATAATTTCAAAAACTAGTTTTGGAGAAGCTAATATAAAAAAACTTTTGCATATTAATTTATATATAACTTACTTTTAAGAAATTTATTTCATTTTTTCTAATAGTTTACTTTTTTCTCCTCTAGGTATTTAAGGAAACGTTTATTCAAATTAAACAGACCCTTAACCATATATTGGTAACCTCAAGGGGTTGATACTTGATCGAGGAGAACAAGAAGTTGATTTCAAAAAAATTTCTTGCCTTAAATTAAAGCATCATTCCAGCCTCCTAAAATTTAAATTATCCCCCCAAAAATCTACTGGCTTGAGTAAAAATTTCTTTTTGGCCGTGAATATTAGGTCATTTCAGTAATCGACTAAGGGAAAACTATTATAATCGGTATCAATTTTTGTTTGGATAAATTTGTTGAAAAGTGAGTTTAAAATAATTAATTTTGTTAGAATGCAACAAAAAAAGTCAGCTTTTATATGAGAAAATAAAATTGAAAGGGAAAAAACTGTTAAGCAATAATCATAAGCTACAAATTTTCATATTTAAAAAAAATAACTTATTTTTTAGAAAATAATGTTTCTTATAAAATTTCAGTTGATGTCCCAAATATTTTTTAGTCACCATTACATTGATGCATGGCATCTACAAGATGTCTCAAACATTAAGCTTTATTTTATAAAGAAATTATTTTTCATTAAAAAAACTGAAATTGAAAAAAAAAAAAAAGCTTTCTTAGGTTGAAATGGTTTAGGGCATGCAATGCATATAGCTAACTAAGAAAGTTTAAAGAGTGATTACTAGTCTCCATAAGGTGGAGGCAATGCAGAGGAACCAACGTCAATCCTTTGCTGAAGATATAATAGTGGCTGTGGAGCAGCGGTGGGAGTGTGATAAATGGAAGTGTTCAAAGGTCGCAATTCCAATGAAGCAATGCAAGGAATTGTGGGGCCACTTTTAACAAGGCACACATCTATACTTTCACTTGACACAGTCTGAATAATCTCCGTGAACCAGTAAGTGTCGGCGTAATCAGTGAGATTAACTTTGTCCACAAGATTGACTCCAATGTACATGTCAAAAGAAGGAGCTTCATTTTTGCCATCATAGTTTCCATATGAAAAGAAAGCCCTTATGAGAAACTTGCTACTGTTATTTTCACCATGCTTTGGTTTCAGGGTGTAGCAGTTCCTCTCTCCTTTTGGGAAGCATCTCAGTGTGTTCAACTGTCTCCCATAATCGCGATAGTTTAAGTTCACATTCGATGAAACCATATGATTGCTTCCTGTTCCAACATAATCATTGTCTGTCTCAAACCATATTCCAGTTTCGGTGTGGGAATAAGCTACTTCTGATCCACAATCAATGCTTATAAAACCTGATAATTATATATGTTCACTCACATCAGAAAGAATGTAAAATTAATTAATCCAGAGTGTTACTGATCTTATTTTGATCCACGGGAATAGAAGATAATATCTGATAATATCTTTTTTTGATCTTTTTTAATTAATTAAATCACCATCTGCTCAACCAAGGAAAATCCACTCGAGTGTTCCTGGTCTAGTAAGTAGTAAGTAATCTTTGATATTTTTGTCATGAAGAAGCAAAAACAATAACTTTAAAAAAAGTTCCTTCAAATGGGAACCAGATTAGTAGTTGCGGTACATACCAGGGTTTTTATTGTCTAGTGCTGAATTGGTATGAATAGTGTAAAGTGAAACCAAGACAAGCCATGCCCGTACGTTTAAGATGACAATCCATCGTGTTTCTCTTTCCATGTTATCTGCAGTCACGCATATATGGAAGCTTATGTTAGTCGCAAACTAGATCAAAAAAGCAGAAAAACCACAACCAATATCAACTCATCAAAAACTTGATGCACCATATATATAGTCTTTTTGTATGAGAGTGAAATAAATATTAATCATTAGATATTTAGATATCTTACCATATGAATTATCAAAATTATTAAAATGCACAAGGCATTTGAGTTTCTAACAATATCGCATGATTTTTTTAAATGATTTCACAATATTAAATTCTAACATTTCATATAAGGTTGGGATCAATCATAAAAAGGGATTTTTTTGTTAGAGAGAGACATAATAATTGGGATGATAATAAAAAATTATGAGTTCAATCATCTCACAAATATAACATTTCAAAAAAGAAGTCCTCAAATTCTTAAAGAACATTTAATTATCTTTAAAATCGTAGCAAATTTATATTTGCGTATATACTGTTTTCCACATTGGTCTCTTTTTTATTATTTGGAAACAAAATCTTGCCACAAAAATTTCCTTAGTGATAAGAGCAAAAGAGTATTGAGCATTGACTTCGTCAAGTTGCCAAATCGCAAGAGTAGGTGCACAACATTTATTGTTGTGCTTTAATTTAAAGAACAGGTCAACTAACTTAGTCAAGTCAATCAACGAGAGCAACTGGAAAGAAAAAGGAAAAGAAATTAATTACTCGAGCAATGGTTTGACACTTATTTGATACTTTTTTTTTCTATCAAATTATGTATTCTCTCCTATTTTAAATATAAGAAAAATATATATGTTTCTTATCTTATCTTTTTTATTAATGTTATTATTTTTAAAATATTTTTTATTTAATTGAGATTTTAGTTTTAGTAACTTATTTTTATTCTTGATATCAAGTTTTAATGAATGATAACTGGGAAAAAAATAATTTATAATTGAGATTGGTGTTATTAAATATGATTTATCAATTTTCTTAGTTAACGTGAATCAATTTTTCTCTCATTATATTTTAGATCAAAGGAGTAATACATCAACACAGTTGAAGGAATGACATTACATTAAATGCGTTCTAGTGGGAAATATATCTTCTTATAAATTAGCATTAGACATTACATTAAATGTGTTTTAGTGGGAAATATATCTTCTTATAAATTAGTATTAAAGTTTAATGTTTATGTTTATACGATCATCCAATCATAAATTATCATTTGAATTACTTTATAATAATTATTTTAAAAATAGAAAAAAACTTATCATATAATGAAATGTAATTAGATGATTCTGTAAAACTTTTTACATTATGAGTGTATAACTCTTTTTCTCTTACTATTATATAAAAATATTGATATTTTAGTTGTTTTTTTTTATAAATTTTAAGTTTTATTAATTTTTTTACATTTACCTCTATTTAAAATAAGAGTTTAATGGTCATACATTAAAAGTGAAAAAATAGTTTTGCATTATTATTCAATCACAATTTATTAATGATATGACATTTATATAATTATTATAAAAGTCAATTAACTTATTATATATAATGATTTATAATTAAATAATAATATAAAATTAGTTTAAACGATTAGTATATAACCCCTTTTTTCCTTAAAATAAATAGATTTGATTTTTTATGAGATATACTACACTTACAATCTATATAAAAAAACACTTCAACCAATATAAGCAACTTTTATAAGAATACTTGTTATATTCATGGACGATTTTTTTTATAGGATCATACTTTTTTAATTAATGTTCATTTAGAAATAAATTGTAAAAATAAATCATAAAAATAGTTAGGATTTTATAAATTAAAGTCGAATAAAGATTTAATTCAAAAACTGTTCACCTTTGATAATTTTGAAAAAAAATACCCCAAAATGATAAAAAAAAAAAGCCACATTGCACGTGTAGTATGTTTTGTATCAAGACTTTGGATTATTTTAATTAAATCATTGTTTTCGAAAATAGAAATTAAAATATATTATTCTTTATTATATATTCGTACAATATTCATTAAATGTTTTTTTGGTACTTATTTACATGATTCAATTTAAATTGTAATTGTAATAATACTGGGGACATGACGACCCTTGTCATCTAGGGGAGAAAAATTCTTTAGAAAAATCTTATTAATAATGTTGAGTCTAATCTTGAATTTGTCAATTTTAGAAACGATTTGCTTAATTATTACCCTCAGTTAAAGAATCAAGGGACCGTATAGTTTCACATTATGCGAAAAATCCTTAGATACGGGAAAGAAAAAATAAAAAAGGAAAAACATTTCCTATGATTGTAGGACTTTAGCTACAAATATTATTTCATACAACTTAAAAGAGTATCTTATACCACCAAAGCATATAAGTTAATTAATGCAACTATAGCTTTATAGCTTATTATTCCCCTACTCTATACGAAACTAGTTGGCTATCATGGTAAATTATTGGCACTTCATGGCTCCAATTAACTCTTCACCACTTCAGCTTTGCAGGGAAGTACTGCAGCAAAGAAATGCATGCACTTCAGTACAAACTACAAACTTGATGATTTTTTAAATAAAATTGAAAGAAAAGGATACTAAAGTTTCCAAACGGTGCTGACCTTTTCAATGAGGGAGAGATAGTACGGTTTGACCCTTTCAACATCAATTCGAATTTTGCTCTTGCTGTAAAGGTCATATTTGCTGCAAGTATATATGCAGAAGAAAGTTAGAGAAAAAATTGATAAATCTTTGCACACTTAATTAATAGCCAATCACCATTCACCAATATATTTAATTAATAAAACGATGTAGTGTTACTTGAAAATGTGGAGCCATTTCAGATTCTCAACATCCTCATCATTCATCAAGTACTTATAGGCTCCTTCCTTATGTAATGCTGCAAAACAAATGAGTGGATCAAATAAGATTGCAAATGGACCAATTTGATAAGTTATGAACTTATAATTAATTATATGTTGGACAAGGGAGCTTTTGCTTCTAAGTTGTACTTACCATAGAATGAATGGTATCTTATAATGAACAAAGCCGCAGAGGGCAGTGTAGTATCATTCTCCTTTGCCACCTAAGACAGCATCCAAAGTTTAGAATTTCCTTCACAATTTATGAAATAATAGCATTAAATAATTCTACATAAATAAATAAAAAAATTACTAGAATAAGGGCTTACTAGATACATGTAGTCATCGTGTCCCCATGACATCATCACATTGTTAAGTCCACATCTCTCTGAGTAAATCCCATATTTAGTGTTGTATGCTGGATTGTTGTAGTCTGGATTTTCCTTAAAATACTGAAGTGGGAATGTAACACATGTCAGTTGTTTAATTTTTATAATTTTTTTTTCACCCAAAAAAGAAAATGAATTGACAGATTTACCTTGTGGTGAACAATGGACTCATCAAATCTGCAACCAACAGGGAATATGTCCCCTGGATGAGCATAGTATATATTAAAGATTAGTTTATGCTTTAACTAGAAATTGCAAAGAAGGCATGTAAGATATGACCTTTTAACCATAGGTGTCAATCCTATATAAATATCACACATACCTACTACAGCCCATTGAGGAAGTCCTCCAAAACTAGGCAAATTCAGCACCTTGCCAAGATCTGCATTGAAGCAAATTGGTAAATGCTTGTGGTATAAGTGGAAGTTTTCTTGCAATTTCCTATCTTTCATTTCCAATAGTCCATATTAAACCAAAAACACAAAAACTATTTCATAGCAAAAGAATCTTCAAACTTTTTCAAGTATAAGGAGCAATGCATGTAAAATGGTCATTAGAATGTAGAAAGTACCATGGATAAGGCCAGTTAGGTGCAACCAATCTTCATCAGGGTAGTCCCTCCTTATAGCTTCAGCTGTCTGGAGCAAGTGCTCAATCTGAGGTTCATCCAAGTCAGGGTCACTCTCATCCACCACTTCATTAAGGAGTTCACAACATTCCCATATGCTCATCTCTACCCTGTTCAATTTTGCATACTCCTCTCTCATTTTCTTCACCTGTATAGATATGTATGTTCAATTTAATACCATGTTTAGCCCCTTTTCAAAAATTTACTAGCCAAAATTGTGGCAAACATGAGTGGAAATTTGAAATTTGAGATTTGAGATTTGAGGGGAGGGCATAGTAAATGCAATTTTTGTGGTAGATGCTTACGAAATCAATTGATTGGTAAGTGTGATTTTTTCGGTAGAAGTTCTCCACTCCTTCATGCCTCTCACTTTCAGCATCATTATAAGCCCTGTTTTACAATAGATTATCACTCATAAGATAATTCTAGCAGCATTTTCACATATGCACATATCTAACCAGTTTTCATTTTCGGAATTTTTAGTATCCCGAGTTAAAATAGACAAGTGAAATTGCAAGTAGTTAGTATCCTGTTCATTTTTTTCTCACCATAAATTCTTAGAAAAGACTAATAGCTCTAATCGTTTACTTGCATTTATAATGGAAAAAGGTTGTTAACAACCTAAATGTGATTATTTCATCCGTAACAATAGTTTACGAGTATCACACCAATATATAAAAAATGAGCTTACAACTTATTTTACCAGTATGAATTTGAGATATTCCCTAACATGAATTTTTAAAAGTAATAATATACTGTGGTTTATTTTACCTCAGTTTTGGAGAAAATTACATTTAAAAAAAAAAGTTGCAAGTATTCTAAAGTTAGAAATATTCAAAAAAAGATGTAAGGTATCTGAAAATTATCATAAAACGAGTCACGGTACATTGCTATTAGTTTTGGGGTGGCATAAATGAAGTCTAATTTTTTTTTTAATAGTGAAGTCTAAAATTGAATGACAATACTTCACAATTCCTCTCTTTTTCGTTATCTATATAAATATAAATATAAATTACTTACTTTTTTCAAAAGGGGGTAGAGTTGTTGACAGGCCTAGCCCAAAGTTCAACGATAATTCAAGCCCATAAGGAAAATGGGCAGCAATCCTTTTATTTGACCAAAAACAAAAAGAAAAAAAAAGAGAAAAATAATCATTTTCTCGGTCATAACTGATTGGGATGAATTCAGAATTCCTATGACCAATTGTGAGATGAAAAGCTTTTTGCATCCCAAAAGTAAAAATAACACAAAAAACTTAAAATCTAAGAAAACGAAAGGGAAAGGAAGTACGAGAAATTCAATTCAAGAATTTGAAGGAGTACTTAATATTTATATTTTGTTTTCACTTTTTCTACTTTAATACGAAATATATTTTTTTTCTTCGGTTTAGCTAAAAGCCTAAAACACATGGCGCATTATACCAAGACAAGATACTCCATTCGTCACCATTTATCACGGTAATAAGTCAATAACACCCAAATTAACGTAGCCAGTTCTTCAACGGAGATTACTAATAAGTCGATAAAATGAGTGATATTTCATACTAATATAATAATAATAATAATAATAATAATAATAATAATAATAATAATAAATTAACGCTGACAAAATTATTGAAAAAGTTAAAACTGGCGAGTCGCTTTGTCCTTATATTTAATATATTTGGGTTAAGAAATAAAATTGGACGAGAATATTAATGGGTGTGAATAGGTTATGGAAATCGAAACCTAAACATGTGCCCAAATGAGTTGGTCTGTGGTATCAGAAATCCACCATCCAACACCAGTTCTCTCTCATTTATTGGTTCAGTCTTTGCCTCTACTTCAGCCCCTGCAATTTTTAAAAACCTATTAACGGAAAAAGCACACAATTTGGAGAACATTTTTGCATTTCCAAATCAAAAGTACTTGTGCTTCAGGCCGAAAAAAGACAGATTTTGCACCAATTACTATCACAACACATGGTACAAAATTCATGAAAAAATAAACAGATAAACCCATTTTTTCTTAAAACTATAAATTAAAGGAATGAAACCTCTTTTCACTTTCTTTTTTTCCGGTCATTAGACTGATAATTACAAAGATTACACTTTTCTTATGAGAAAAAAGTTTAGCTTAAAGAAAGACATGTCCCTTGTAAAGTCAGGAAAAAACACCAAACCTCCATTGTCAATATTACACTAAAATATAGAATTTTCTCTATAATTCTCAGAGAATATTAACAATAATAATAATAATATATTTTGCTTAAAAAAATAAATATTACAAACAAACAAACAAAATTACCAAAGTGATCAGATTGCTCAATAAGGATAGTCATGTTGACTCCAAGGGTTGGCAGAAAGTGAAAGAGAGTAATATAACAAAGAAAGGAGTTGGAAGCACAAAAGGAGAAGAATTTTGAGGTGGGTTGGCATGGTTGTGGAAAGGTTGCTTTGCTATTTATAAGTGGCCGGAGTGTCCTTGCCTGAGAATTGGGAGATACCAAGTCCTTCCCTGAAAATCTTTCTTTTCCATTTGATCATTTTCTATAGTTTTCCATCTTTGGTACTAACATGCATGTTTATCCACCTTTAACCCTCCCTTTAACCTAAAATAACTACTATATTTTCCACCAAGTTAAAAAGCGACCCTCCATTGGAGAGAGAGGGAGAGAGAGAGAGAGTTGCACCCAAGCTGGCAATCTAAAAGAGGACAACCCACTCCCATCATTCCATGGAAAGAGTGTGATTAATTGGTCGCTGACTTTGGATTTGTTATGAGTAGTAGGTACATCAATGTAGATTCAAATTGAGTCTTGCCAATGATAACATACTAATTATTTCAAAATTATAAATAGGTTTATTTAAATATTTTTGTCTTTCTAATTGCGACTGTGTATATTTTTAAATTAAATAAGTTTTTATTTTCAAAATTTAGTAAATTTGGTTTTCTTTATTAAGTTTTTTACTTAAAAATTTCGTATTATTATTTTTCTTCAGGCATGAAATAATTTACAAGATTAGGTGTAAAAAGTTAAATATTTTTTTTATAAAATTTTATAAAAAAGTATAAGATGTGAAACTATCTGAATCTAGATCTAGATTAACACTACTACAACACCAAAACACATTATCATGATAAAATTAATCCAGTCAAATTTTCTATATTTTTAATTTGTTTATGAAAATAAATGAGAGAGGATTTCCTATGTGGTGGCCCACTTTGGCTGATTTCTTGTCATAACTGAGTCAGCTTGAGTTGGATCACATGATATCTTCCGGTATGTGGGGCCCAGTGGCGTGGCATCCAGTCAAATTTGTACTACACGTGTTGGCTTTATAAGGCCCTTTATAAATCAGAAGTTTGATACATGGTTGCCATTTTTCACCACCGTTCGTTTTTGTCAGCCCTCACTAACCGGACACGTGTCCTTCTTCCAATCCAACACGTTGATTATTACAATGCATTGAAGCCTTCCACGTCCGAGGATATTGTCTTAACTCTTAACTCTTACGTGCGTGTTTTGTACATCAATATATACAAATTAAATATAATTATATGATGATAATAATATTAATTCAATAAGATAGGATAGATAACAATAAAGATAAATGCTAGCTAGCAATAGTGTACAGAAGTAATAGAACGCATATGCATACGCTGTCTAAGTTGGAGGAAGAAATGGAATATATCAGAGTTACTTTGTTTTCAATTTGATTTGATTTGATAAGGCACAGTGTAGTTGAATATATTATGTGATAGGACAATGTCGTGAACACCATCACTAAATGACAAAATGAATAGGATTCTGCCTTTTCCAACTTGTGGACTTGTTAACTGTCAATTTTTTTAACAAGCGAACCAAGAAGGATGGGGAACACGGATTTTTTCTTTTAATCATGTAATCCAAATTAATAATAATATATCTTATTTTCAATTCTTCTATAAACTTTTTCTATTACTCTATAAAAATATTAAATAAAAAATAAATGTATTTAATGTCATAAAGATAGTAAAACATAATAAATATTAGTAGTTACCTTACAAGAGAAATTAAATGAGAAAATTATTAGCAATAAAGATATTATTAATGGAGAATTTAAAATTATTCTTATCCAAAATTAAGAGCTTTAAATTCTAGAAGTACGATTTCTTTTTGTTGTCAAATTCGATTCTTAAAAGCATTCAAATGTGAGCTATTTACCTCCATTTTTTCTTTTTAGGGTTTTGTTACCGACAGTTTTTGTTGATATGGACCAATGCTTTCATTGACACGTGATTTCGACGATTTTTCTGCCGATTTCAACGTCTTGGTCTGTGATAAGCTTTCCAGGGAAGAAGAGGAGAGTGATCTCAATAGAATAAAGAAAATGTCATTAAAGAGTGGGAAGATATTTTAATAGATAAAAATAACATTATATTATCATTTACAGTAAACTTTTTTGTTATAAACAAAAAATATAATTATATATTGAAATATATTTATTTATTATAAATTTAATTATATACAAATATACATTTATCGATCCAATAAACAACATAAGTTAAGATACTAGTTAAATTTAAATATAAATTATGCTATTATCACAAACAAACATTATTGATCGACAAAGTGAATTATAATCCGCTGGCTTATAATTTAATATTTACATATATAAAAGAGCATCCTCGATCTGTGTGCAGCCTACTAGCCTAGCATATGTGTTTCCTTCCCTGCTCTTATCATATATTGATTAATGGAGTGATCAATCAAGATAAGTATGTATTGAATGATCATATCATTTGTCACTAAATGAATTTGGTAAGTAACTCTTTGTCTAGGGTGAAAAAGTTATCCTCCAGTGACACTTAATTTATTTTATGCTTGATTAACTGACTAAGACATCTCAACTAATCTTTGGCTACTAATCTATTTTATTTTCCTTCCTACTTCCCACACTGAAAATATTTTGGTATATACAATAATCGCAGTGAAGCTAAAATCTATTATCTCATCCATGCTACCAACCCACGCTAAACCTCCAATTGACAGAAAGAAAATATAAAAATACAGAACTTTGCTTTCAAGAATGATATTTCAAAACTATCACAAAATCAAAATATATCAAGGGAAAAAAAGAAAGAATAAATCAAGAATTTCATCTTTAGTGTCATAAATAGTTCTTAAGTTGATATATTTTACTAATACTAATTAGACACTAATTTGAAGGACTTTTTAAATACTTAAAAAGTTATTTAACATGACTTCTAATACAAATTATTTGTATAATTTTATCACTTTAAAGACTACTAAAGAGAGCGAGTAATATTAAATTAAGAAAACTATCGTTGGTTTCTTATCAAATAATCTTATGACCAAGTTGACCAAATGCATGAGATATATTAATGTCGCTATTTACACTTGCAATGTAAAATTAATATATGACCAAGTTACATGCTATTATATATCCATAAATTCTATCGTTATCACGAAACCCATGGATTGGATTGGTGGTTCAATTTGCCATAAAATCCCAGCCATGTGTTGGATTCCACCATGCATGTTGGCATCAAAACGAGGGGTGGATAAATTAAGCAGCAAATTACTACAGAAGTACTCCATATATAGAAAGGAAGTTGCAAATATTAATTAATTGTGTCACTTTCAGCAAGCTGTGATGAGGTGCTCAAGAGGTTACTGTGGATATCATGTAGTAATATATATCCGGCACTCCACCTCCTAATAAAACAAGTGAAGCTAACTTGAACATTAATTTCACAAGAGGATCATATATAGTTCCTGCCATCAAAGATACACCACAAAAATTAATATATTGCAGGTTTGGTTTTAGACAATACAGCACAGAAAATAGCTGTCCACAAACACAATAGGTTGCTTTCTCACACTTGTGCCTTTTTTTTTTTATATTTTACGATTAGACAGCCAAAATATCTTTCATTTTTATGGTGTTTTGTGTAGTCACCTGGAGAAAATTAACTATCTGTTACATCACCGCCACCAAGTCACCAACATTACATTACATGCAGGGGAAAACATCGTTAGACAACAAAAGAACAACACTGCTGTTATTTAATAAAGATCCTCTATTAACTAAGCCATCATAATCTTATTTATAACTTAAATCATAGATAAATTGCTTCCTAATTACTGTTTAACCTCTTCTTACTGGCGATAGCTTGTCCAATAAACTCGGTTGATATGTTTGATTTCTCTCTAAAGTACGTTTGTACATTTATATTTAGCCTAAAATCAACTTTGAATTGAAAGCAATACCAAGAGGCAGCTGCTATATCACTTCCCCTCTTTACTTATTCACTCTCTTTTTCAATTTGCTTTCCAAAAATGTTCTCATCATTCCCTCTTAGCTGCTTATAACATGAACAAAAATTTTGTCAGCGATCTGTATTCTTCTGGCAATCGATACCCTGGCATAAATAATGAGAAAGAAACTCTTAGCTTCATCTGTATTCATCTGGCAATCAATACCCTGGCATGACTATTTTGTCAGCAAACATTTTGCCAGTCTTGGGCATAACATGCCAGTGCATTGTCAAATTAAATTTTTTAATTTCCTCGCAAATTGCTTCCCTAGACACGGAAAAAATGGGAAAATTAAGACAGAGAAATCTGAAGGCATCTATGCTAGCAATTGCATCCTTGAAGAGTTTTGTACCTGATCTATCAATGAAGCGGTACTTACTGGATGTATGAATCAATAACTTAGCATGACTTTTGAAGGAGTTATACCATCCCACAACGATATCTAAAAATTGGCGTCTTAAAAGCATAAGCAACAACTACTAGATCCAATATATAGGGAATGATGCAAATATATTAATAGGAGAATGTATTTTTTCGAAAGAAGACAATTTTTTGAAAACAAATTAAAAAAGAGAGTGAATAAGCAAAGAGGGAAAGTGAATATAACAACTGCCTACCAAGATCACTTTTGCAAAATGAAATTAATTTAAACTTAATTTTACAAATTTTAATCCATAAATGTATACATTAATATAACTCAAGAAAATCACTTATGACATGCTCATAAGTTATCTTCAAATTATTTAAATAAGTTCTCTAAAATAGCTTATAAATTAAAACAATTTAACCTTTTTTTTATTATAAAAAGAACTTATACAGAAATCCTAATTCAATAATCTCTAGTCTTTGATTCGGACAAATAGCATCTCTATTCTAATTATAAAAAAATAAGTGATTAGGTTCACTTTCAATCCTTAGTTTATCATTAATGTAACATTCACTCATTGTACATGAAAATATATGCATTGAGTTATTATCCATATAAATTCATTAGTTAAAAAAATGTCTTTAAATATGAATAGTATTATTAAATATAATTATTATTTATAATTTTATGAGCATTTCTATTATAAAATTTAAATTTATGAAATTATTAATTTAAATTAAATATTTAAACTACTTTTATAGATCTTAGTAAATTATACAGAACCGAACCGAAAGTAACATGTCTTTAACTAAATTTAATGTCAAGTCTTAGATTAAGTTAATAAAAATTAAAAAAAGTATGACCAAATTATTCCTCTAGAAAAGAAAAACGATTACTCGTTCAATAACATATTCCCAAATTGTTCCAAATTCAACTCCTTTTTCTTCAATAATATATTTTGAATCGATCACTACTACCCTACCCTATTGCTTCCGTTCCGTCTAACTTTTGGAGTCAAAACAAGCTTAACATGGTTATGCAATTCAAACAGGACATGATGCCTCAACTCGCCATGTTTCTACTATATCAAGAATAAAGAATAAAGAATCTATAAGACAATTCAATCTATTCCCTAGTTGACGTACGCAATATTTATACACTCAATTGATCAGGAATTCAATTTCCCGAGGTGTTAAGGGAAAACTAGGATCAAAGCAAGTCCCTGCATCAATGTAAAATACATAAAAAAATGTTCAATGCGAAAAGAACACTAGTTTCGTTTACCCTTACAAGTTACAATTGCTCAATACATTGTCTAGAATGAAAAAACCAGGAGAACTTAATCCTATTTCAGTGATAATATCTACATTTATGGTGAAGACAGGAAAAGAGCACCGCATTTTAGACCAGAGAATAACATTAAGTTAATCATGTTTCAGCAAGGGCCGCTTGTTAAGGAATAATACAATTTTCCTCCACCTGTATAAGTATTAATAGCCGTTGCAGTATGTCTTCTGTATCAAAATTTCATTCTTTTTGCTGGTCCTTGATCAATTATCGGATCAGCAGTAGGAGCTTGTGTTTCTGCTGCTTCTTGAGTTTCAGTGCCTTTCTCGGTTTCTGCGGTTGGAGGTGGAACATAACCTTCTGGAAATGGTGGTGGAGGAGGAGCTGGTGGTAACTGCAGCAGCAAGATGATACTCATTTGTCACCAATAATAAAGGATGAGGGTTTAAAAGTTGAGAGAAGAATGTGATAAAATTCCAATAATGTTAACAGTTCATATTTATCAATCAAAACACAACTATTTGTTCAATTGGGGACTTGGGCCTCTCAGGCAAAATCTCTTGGGCATCATCACAAAACAGCAAAAAGGACATCTCTTAAAGCATACTTCTACAGGAAAAATAAAATTATGACAACACAGCAAGGAGAAAAAAAAAAAGTCTTAGATCCTCCTAGCAAATTATCCAAGTTATTTATTAGTCAAAATATTTTTCTTATGGCTAGATCCAATCTCATCCCTATGGAAAGGAAAAAAGAATTTCATGTTCTTCGGCCTTTTGGGAAGAAATAATTAGGAAAACCCTATTGATTGCACTTTTCTCCAGCCCCTATTGAAAAGCAAGAAAAAAAATACTCTAATAATATGATCCGGATGTTACCCATGAATGAGAGGGATGATCCACTTGGTTCTTTGTGAAGTTAATACTTCTCCTAATTATTCAAATTATTAAATGCATTTTGGCTTCTCAATATATTAAATGCTTCTGTTTTTCATGTAATGCAGTCTGTTTCAAATAATTAGGATTAGGAGAATTTAATCAGAAAATAAAGAATAATTCAAAAGATGAAAGAAGATTTTTTAGATAGTAGAGAAGCCCAGTATTCACAACTGATAGCACAGATATTCAAGATACAAGTTATAGTTCAACCCCTGTACCCCTTTCTTTTTTATAAAAATATTAGTAATTTTAATAATGTGCACATAATTGTTTGATAGGGAAACATGGGAAGGATATGTTTTTCAACTTACCTTGCGTTGCAAGGATGCAAGAATATGATCTACTCGCTTAACTTCCTTTATGTCGATTATCTCCTTAGCAGTCTTTGATTCCAGCAATGCAGTCTCATTTTCAGAATCAACTGACCCAGCTAAAAGAATCACAATTCAGTTAATGTGCACAGAAATATGAAATCTAACAGTTCGGTGGTTAAAAATCTCCAAAAACATGGCTTACAGCAGGCAGAACCAACGTGTAAGGGGAATAAAATGGGTACAAAAAATAGATGGTAAAATAACAGCAGCTGAGTTCCCTTCTGTTTTCAAGTTGCAACAGTGACATACTGACATTACAAATGGCTTAAATAATACAAGGGATGATAAAAACTGAAAAATTGAACCGAACAGAATTAAACCAGAAATAACTGAACCTATTATAAAAGTGATGAAATGTAGACAAAGTAGACAATGAATGCCAAAAATTCTGGCAAGACTACAAGGTTGGTCGCCTCCATAGGCTATATTAATAGTTAATGAAGTCTTTAACTATTGATAAAGGGCATAAAAGAGAGTACAAAAGACAATTCCGGGAGGAAATGAGTGTAATATGCTTGAAGTGTAGCTTGACATTTTGATGTTTAATATATGATAATCTCTATATGATAATTAAAATCTATTGACTCATTAAGTTGATTTTTAAAGGGGAGTGTATGAAGTTGCCATTAAGAACAATGCAGTGTGCATGGATTTGAACTAACCTGAATCAGTTTGGGGGTTCAAAACCAATTCTTAACTGTTTAGAAACCACTTTGGGAGTTTAAACACCACCTTTGAGTTAAAAGTTAAAACTGGTTCTGAACTGTTTTAAAACAGTTTTGAACCAAACTGGTTTCAAACCCGTTTTAAAACTGCCTACTAAACTGAACTAACTCAATGGAAAATGAACCAGTTCATGAACCACTAAAATCAGTTCAATTCTAAAAACCAAACCACATTTGTGGTTTGGTAAGGTTTTCCAGCCCGTACAAAACCATGTCCACCCCTAAATGATATATCATAAACCTGACACTAAGATTTCTAGCAATTAAAAAATAAAATTTAGCCCATCTCACTATCCACTTTGAAAGGTTATTCTCTTTAAAAGGACAAAGGGAAGGAGGCTACAAAGACTGTATAACAGCTTGCCTTAATCAGAAATTAAGAACAAAATACTACAGCTATAAAGCTTTCATAACATCATTTTTCAAACTCTATCCAGTCTCTGTAACATTTCTGGGAGCAACAATGCCTTACTTTTCCAAAACAAAAAACACAACTATAATCTCCACTTACCATATCCAATCTTCTCCAACTTTGAGGCGGCTGTAGTAAAAGCCTTTTGTATGTAATAAAGGGCCCTTCCCTACAAAATCAATGACAAAACCAGTATATTGAACAAAACCTCCTCTCCCATAATAAAAAAGCACTGGCTAAAAGCAAAACACAAGGTTTGTGGAATAAAGCCTTTTACGTATAAAAACTAATCATAAACTTTCTTGATGTAGTGCAGCCTGAAATTTAAAATGGTGAGCCTTAACAGTTCAAATTTCAAAACAGTTAAAACCTAATACAGTTTGGGTACAGAAAACAAGATGTTAAATTTCAGGATTGAAAAGGCTTTTCTCTATTTTTTACAATAATGTAGGATAGGCAAACAGGAATACTCCTTCAATTAACAGAAACCAAGAATAATATGACTCCTCTTGGCAGGATAATCCCTACACAAAATGCTCCTCCTCTGTTCTGCATCACACGATCACCAACATCCATATCTGATTCTCAAGTCTCATGCAAGCAAGTTTAAATATAAAGTCACCACAAAATAATGAAAGATCTCTTAAGTTTCTACTTATAATAATATAACAATCCCTAAATAACACACAATAGCCCTGCAACATGCTTCTATCCTCTATGGTTCTACATCACACAATCACCGACAACCATATCTCAAGTCTCATGCAAGTAAATTATTCCAAACAAAAAAAAATCCTACCTAACATAAAACAATGAAGAAATGTAACATAAGTAGAGCATGAACTCACAATTCTGGCGGCAAAAACATTGCACAGTTGCGGAGCCTGGTAAATAGAACCATCGAGGACGTAATACGCGAGCATAGGTGTAACTTTGTCGGGGCTATCTCTCTTCTGCTTGCGAATGACAAACAGGTGTGGCTCCATAACTTCGCTGAGCATATACTCCGTCCCCGTCATTTTCCTAAACAACAGAAAATTACTCAAATTACAATCCACAAAACCGAAAAGAGAGGGAATTAGGGTTTTTTTTACTCACGAGAGTTGAGACATGTCAAGGGGGTGAACGGAGCGCATGCGGAGCTGCTCGTTGTTGCAGGTCCAGTCATAGAAAGGGGAGAGTGCGAAGTAATCGAAGACCAAGTTGCGATCCAGAGGGAAGCTATTGAGCCAGAGCTGATCCCGGAAGCATATTCCGGTCATGTCTGTCCCCGGAGGCTGCGGCGCTCCTCCTCCGCCCTCCAACATTTGATTTCCCGGCGCCGTCGCCATCTTCGACTCCCGAGACACAGACACAGCCTTTTCTTTCACTCGGTTGGGGAACAAATACAAACACGTTCACTGCATCACACTATAACTACTCAAACTTATTGTGAAAGGGGAAACAAATAAAAAACCCGCAAGATATGGGCCCGATCAAAGGAGTTACGGACCCAACCTTTTTTTCTTTTACTAATTTCACCTCCCAAATATTTTATGAACCTTTTTTTGTCTCAAAAGCTATTTTCCTATAAACATATATTTTCTTTAGTTTGTATAGTTTTGTGGAAAAAATGACGCATGCAATGATACAAAGCCAAATGACTTATGTAAAAGAAAAACATTGAAGTCGCTAATTAACTTTTGGCTTTTTCTTCTTTCATTTTTTAAGCAACAAAAAAACGCAAACATAGGGATCTTTGTTTGAGAGCGAAAGACCAAGTTGGCGTCAGTCGTGGTTCATTTTGTGCACTACTTTCTTTGCATCCACAGAATTAGGGAATTTCGGTTCAGTGGCTTGCATCCATCTAAAGAAATTGCTTATTGTAATGTTAACTTATACTACAAGTTCTTTGAATTGGTCTTTGGCACGGTGCATCTCATGTACATATTATAGAAGTTGACTTTGGAAAAGCTTATATCTCTAAGAGTTTTTTTTAGGAATATTTTAAACATTTTATTAACATCTTTTATTGTTTTTTTATCTTTTTTTCTATCACATTATATAACCTATTATATTTATATTTTTTCTCTCTCTCACTAGATACAATGAGTGTCTATGTAACATTATTGTAAGTAGCAATGACATTACTTCGGTAATTGTAGGTTATGAATTAAGAGCTGGTGTAATTTCAATCTTTGATAAAATTCAATGTACAACTTGCTTTTCCTTTTTTCCTATTATATTTCCTCTTACAAAATGATTTAGCATTCCAATTTCCAACGTCTCAATAAGATTTCAAGGCAAAACTTCTGGGTAGAATTGGCATGCTTATTCCATTAATGGTTGAAACATCTTGAAGATTGTTTTCTAAGCAATTATTAGTCACTACCTTTCTTTTGTGTAGATATGCTCACTACTAGGCATGATTAGATCACAAATGAGATCTTACGACAATCACAATATATACAAATACAGAAGCTCCCCATGCATCTCACAGATGATATTGATCGTTAAAATTTGCAGTAATTATTTTTAGATGATCATATCCGTGTGGACTCAATGACAAATTTGACTGGAGGAGTCGCTGGCATATTGCTTTGTTCACATTCTATAGTTTTGTTGGAATAATGGAACAAACAAACCCTAAGGTATTATTTGTAAGCATCTGACTTTTTTTCGAGCCTTTGTTTCGAAAGAGATGGAATCTTTAATTCCAATCATTGATAAAATTCAATCTTCAACCTTGCTTTCCATTTGGTCCTTGTCTATTTGCTCCTTGAAAATCAAAGTAATTAATGTGTTTTAAAATATAAATCTTCCAATGTATGGACTTGCATGAGTGATAAAAACATCGATCTCTTGATAGCTTTCTAAGCACTTATAATAACTTTTACGTGCACATGTGTATGTGCTAGCTCACCGCTAATCGTGATTAATTTTACACATTTCACCCCTTAATTATATATAGTAATTGAGTTTGTAAATTATCATTCATTTTAATTCTTTTTCATTATACTTTTCTACTAATATTAACTGCGAAAGTGAATGTTTTAATGGAAAGGACTAATTATAACGATGTTTTATACTAATATATATATATATATATTTGTAAAATTAGACACTAAAATAATAAATATTTATAATTTTAGGAATTAAAGTTTAAATTAGACCAAAATGACACGTAAATATAGTATCCAAGTCTTCTATAATCTTGTTAAACCCGTTTAGTTTGACTCAGCTGGAGCACATAGTTGTAGACCGCGTAGTATATCTTGACATATAAAAAGCTTAATTACTCTGCTGGTCTACTATAGAGAAATTATTGCATCTATATTTTTTTGGCATTTCTTTAATTAGTTGACCTGTATAAAAGTATTACATCTATATTTTAAAATATTTTTCATTTATTTTTTTATAGAAATTAAATGTATTAAATATTTAAACAGTTATTATTAACTATATTATATTTTTAGTTTATTAACATTATTTTATTTTACTTAATGACAACATCGAAAAATAAAAAAGAATCGTTTCGTCTTTTTAATTATTTAGAATAATATATAATTTAAAATAAAGTAAAATATCTAAAATATGAATTATTTTAATACAGAAAATATCATTTTTTTTACTGAGAAAAATCATTTAAATATTAATATCTTTATTACAAACACTTCAACTTAATATATTTTTAGTTATTATTTATTATTAAATAAAGAGTTTTTTTATACTCCTTTTGCATTAAACCCAAATTTACACTTTTATTGGAGACTTATTAAAAAAACGTACCGAGACATATAATTGAAAGAGATATAAGGAATATATAATAAACAATACAGTATATAATAAGTCTTCTACTCAATTACAAACTCATACTGTGATGTATCCTATTTTTATTAACTTTTATTCAATTAGTAAGCACATTTATATAGTATATACTATATTGTAAAAAGAAATACTAAGTATTAAAAAATAGTGTGAAAAAATATGACTCTATTACCGGCACTGTTCAATAAACATAGTGTAAGTTGTGGGTCTCATATACTAAAAATACATTTTTTTAAAAATAAAGTTTATATTAACGCAATGCCTTAGAAAGGTTGTGTAAGGCAGTATCTTCCAAAGAATTTCTAAACCAACAATTACCCTCACAAACTACATTGCCGTGTAAACTACTACGGCATGTGACTTTAGCAGTATAAAATGATTATATGACACTCATCTTTCTCTTCCTAAACAAAACACGATACTTCAAACAATGATGGGAATGTTATTGCAGTTTCTTTATGTATTGTTTGGGGTACTTATTTCTGTGGTTCTGGTTCAAGCACAGGATCAATCAGGTTTGGTTATCAAAATTTGAAAACTAGCTTAATTAAAGTTACATTATCATGTCTTCAAAAAATAATACAACTGTTGGGAGTGGTGCGCCTTCTGCACCAATGAACAGGAAGTTACAACAGACTCAATCCTCAGATGATCAAAAACAAAATAATGTGGAAACGTGAACAATAAAAAATACGAGAAAGAACAGGGAGAGAAAAACACACAAACCAAATAGCTTTACGTGAGAGAAAATCTGTGAAGAGGAAAACCCATGGGATCTTATCCAGAACAATCCACTATTATCAATAATGGTTACAATCACTCTCCACAGGCTTTAGCTGGAGACACTCACCTCACCAACAATGGTGGAATCACTCTCTACAAGGGTTGCTCTCTCAACCTCTCGGAGACACTCTCTACAGCCTATAGCCGGAGATACTCACAAAAAAACTCACTCTTCTCTGTGCTCAAACGAGAACTCTTTTCACTCTCTGGAATTCTGAAAAATTTTACAGTTCTACAGCCTCTATCTATAAATAGTGTATTTATAGAGATGAATTAGGTTTAGGGATTTCAGCACCCTAAATGGCAAGTGGGCCGGGGTCAGCCCCTTGGAAAAAGGGCCCAATACAAACATTCCCTTTTTCAACACCTAGGGATTTGGGCCAAGCATTAAAGCGGAAATATCCAACAAATCTCCCCTTTCTGCTTTCAATTCGACACATCGGCAACCTGGAATCCCGTCCGGTCTTCCACTAGAGCCGGGGTCTTCACAACACAACCCGACCTTCCCTCTTTGGCTTTAACATGTCGAATTCCTCAGCTCGGCTCCTACACAGCAATCTTCAAATTTCATTGCTGGTACCGGCTTCGTCATCATGTCAGACCAATTCTAACTTGTGTGCACTTTTCCAAGTATGAGCTTTCCATCCTCTACCGTATCCCGGATCCAGTGATACCTCACATCAATGTGTTTGGTGCGGGAGTGATAAGTTGAGTTCCTTGCCAAATGAATGACACTCTGATTGTCACACTTCAGCTCATACTTGCCTTGGTTGTGGCCGAGTTCCTCAAGAAACTTCTTCATCCATAACAAATCTTTGCACGCTTCAGTTGCGGCTATGTACTCGGCTTCAGTTATCGACAGTGCCACACACTTCTGCAATCTTGACTGCCACGAGATTGCCCCTCCAGCAAGTGTCATCAAATATCCTATCGTCGACTTTCTCGAGTCGGAATCTCCCCCTAAATCAGCATCCGAGTAGCCTTGCAACCCGGCTTCACCTTCTCCAAAACGAAGACACAAACGGGTCGTACCCCGGAGGTACCTAAAGATCCACTTCACTGCTTCCCAGTGTTGTCTGCTGGGGTTTGAAAGATACCGGCTCACCACTCCAACTGCATATGCCAGGTCGGGTCTAGTGCAAACCATTGCATACATTAAACTTTCGATTGCAGATTGGTATGAGATCTTCTCCATCTCCTCTCTGTCTTCATCTGATCTCGGACATTGCCTCTTACTTAGCTTCAATTGTCCGGCCAATGGGGTGCTTACTGTCTTGACTTTGTCCATGTTGAATCTCTTCAAGATCTTCTCAACATACTTCTCCTGACTTAGCCACAGAAGCTTCTTCTTTCTATCCCGGATGATCTTCATTCCGAGTATCTGCTTTGCTGGACCGAGGTCCTTCATCGCGAAGGATGAATTCAACGCCTCCTTTAGGGCGGAAATCTTCACCTTGTCTTTTCCTACTATCAGCATGTCGTCCACGTATAGTAGCAAGATCAAGAAATCAGTTGTCTCATACCTCTTCACAAAAACACAGTGGTCGACATCCGTCTTTATGAACCTATGATCTGTCATGAAGGAATCAAAATTCCTGTACCACTGCCGAGATGCTTGCTTCAAGCCATAGAGACTCTTTTTCAGTCGGCATACCATGCCTTCACATCCCAGAGCCTCAAACCCTTTAGGTTGCTCCATGAAAATCTCTTCCTCCAGCTCACCGTGAAGAAATGTCGTTTTCACATCCATCTGTTCTACCTCCAGGTCCATTGTAGCTGTCATGGCTAACACAGTTCGGACCGAGGTCATCTTCACAACAGGAGAGAAAATCTCATCAAAGTCAATCCCCTTCTTCTGATTGCAGCCTTTCACTACAATCCGGGCTTTGTATCTCGGCCTCTTGCCATTCTCCTCCTGCTTGATCTTATATACCCACTTGTTCTTCAGAGCTCGTCTTCCCTTGGGCAGGTCGGTCAGCTCATACATATGGTTCTCATGCAAGGATCTCATCTCATCCTGCATGGCCTTCTGTCATTCACCACTTTCTGGACTCTCCACCGCCTCATCATAACTCTGAGGTTCACCATCCTCAGCAATTATGGTATATTCATCAGGTGGATACCTTGTAGAATGACTTCTTTCTCTAGTGGGGTATCTCGGCTGTTCTTCTTCTTCACCCTCAGAACCTGGTTCTTCACTCTCAACCCGAATCCCGGTACCATTGGCCTGTTGCTGGTCATCATCCTCAACATCGCCTCCAGCGATTTCTCCACTAGTTTCTCTCTCTGCCTCAGCATGCACACAAGGGACGAGTTCTTCACTTCGAACAGTAACCCGGACTTGGGACTTCGAGATGTCATGGATGGTCTCATCCTCATGGAAGACTACATCTCGGCTTCTCACGATCTTCTTATTGATTGGATCCCAAAGTCGAAACCTGAACTCGGTTTTTGGCGAACCGAGGTATATGCACTCCTTCGTCTTTGCATCCAGCTTTGCCCTTTCATCTGTAGGGACATGCACGAAGGCTCGGCATCCAAACACCCTCAGGTGATCATAGGTCGCTCTCCGACCCGTCCAGACTTCCTCTGGAATCTCTCTTTCCAGCGGTCGTGATGGTAAGAGATTTATCAAATCAACCGCGGTTTTCACTGCCTCTCCCAAATATGTTTTCGACAACCCGGTGTTGGATAACATACTTCGGACATTCTCTTCAATAGTCCGATTCATTCTCTTAGCGAGCCCATTCAGCTGAGGAGTCTTGGGGGGCGTCTTCTCAAGTCGGATCCCGGCTTTTCTACAGTATGCCTCGAAGGGACCCCGGTACTCACCACCATTATCAGATCAGACCACCTTCAATCTCTTACCAGTCTCCTTTTCCACCATGGCATGGAATTCTTTAAATGATTTGAGAACCCGGTCCTTAGTCTTCATCAAATAAACCCACACTCTGCGGGAGTGGTCATCAATGAAAGAGACAAAGTACTGAGCTTCTCCAAGCGGCCTCTCTGACATGGAGCAAACATTAGTATGAACGAGGTCAAATATGCACCTCCGTCTCTTGGGTTGATTCGGTCTCACAAAAGAAACCTGGTGCTGCTTCCCAGCTAGGCAGTGCGAGCAACTCTCCAGCACTTGTCCTTTCAACCTGGTCAATAGCTCTTTCTTCTCCAAAATCTCAAGCCCTTTCTCACTCATGTGACCGAGCCGCTTGTGCCGTCAAACACAGTGTTGGCATCACTGCTAATCATCTTTCCTTGCATCACATACAAGGTGCCTTCTTTCTTTCCTCTGGCCATCACCAAATTACTTTTGACCAACTTCCATCTAAAGCCCTCAAAGCTGTTCACTAACCCAGCATCATCAAGTTTTCCCACCGAGATTAGATTCAACCGCATGTCAGGTACATGTCTCACGTCCTTCAGCATAATTCGGCACCCTACTTCTGAGGTCAGGGTCACATCGCCGACACTAACAATTTTGTTGGTCACCTGATTCCCCATCTTCACAGCTCCAAAATCTCCACTCCTGTAGGAGAAGAAAAACCTTCTGTGAGGGGTCACATGGAAAGAAGCGCCTGAATCAACTATCCAGGTATAGTCATCGAAGGCAACATTCAAGGAATTATCTTCTCCGAGAAGAAATATCTCGGCACTGACACTAGCAACCACCACAGTAGTGCTCTTATCATTCTTCTTGGGCATGAACTGATCTTTCTTCACTGTGCCACTCTGCTCATCTTTCTGCAGAATCCAACAGTCAGTCTTCTTATGTCCAGGCTTCCCACAGTAGAAGCACTTCAGTTCACTCTTGGACCTTGACCGATCTCAGGACCGATCCCGTCTATCCCGACCCCGGTTCTTGCCTCGACCCCGGAAGTCGGACTTACTCCTATTCTCAGTAATGTTGGCATCAAACGTGCCGGTTACACCTCGTTCTTTTCTCCTGGCTTCTTCATTGAGGAGTCTGTCTGTCATGACATCCATCTCCAGTTTCCCTTCCGGAGCCGAATTACTCAATGTCACTACCAGAGTATCCCAACACTCCGGCAATGAACTCAGCAACAATAGAGCCTGCATCTCGTTGTCAATTCTCATCTCGGCCTTGGACAACTGGTTCACAGTACCTTTGAATGTGTTGAGGTGTTCAATCATGCTCATCCCGTCCTTGTACTCCAGCTTCACAAGCCGACGGACGAGGTGTGCCTTGTTCCTAGGAGTCTTCTTCTGAATCATGGATTCCAACTTGTTCCACAATTCATAAGCATTCGTGAACTCGGACAATACTCAAAGAGACTTTTATCAATATACTTCCTAATCGTGGCAACCGACTTCCGACTCAGGATCTCCCACTCCTTGTCTGTCTTGCCTGCCGGCCTCTCATCAAGGACAATGGGCTCATGCAAATCTTTGCAATACAGATGATCTTCCATCATCGGTCTCCAGTAGGTGAAGTTGTCTGTGGTCAACTTGAACATATCCCCGTCATGGGTAATACCACCACTGGTCTCCATCCCGTCTCCTTTCTCCTTCAGAACCCATCGAATTCAGACTCTGATACCACTTTTGTTGGGAGTGGTGCTCCTTCTCCACCAACGAACAGGGAATCACAATAGAGTCAACCCTCAGACGATCAAAAACAGAATAATGTGGAAACGTGAACAATCAAAAACACGAGAAAGAACAGGGAGAGAAAAACACACAAATCAAATAGCTTTACGTGGGAGAAAACCTGCGAAAAGGAAAATCCACGGGATCTTGTCCAGAATAATTCACTATTATCAATAATGGTTACAATCACTCTCCACAGCCTTTAGCTGGAGACACTCACCTCACCAACAATGGTGGAATGACTCTCTACAAGGGTTGCTCTCTCAACCTCTCAGAGACATTCTCTACAGCCTATAGCTGGAGATACTCACAGAAAAGCTCACTCTTCTCTGTGCTCAAACAAGAACTCTTTTCACTCTTTGGAATTCTGAAAAATTCTACAGTTCTACAGCCTCTATCTATAAATGGTGTATTTATAGAGAGGAATTAGGTTTAGGGATTTTAGCACCCTAAACGGAAAGTGGGCCGGGGTCAGCCCCTTGGAAAAAGGGCCCAATACAAACATTCCCTATTTCAACACCTAGAGATTTGGGCCAAGCATTAAAGCGGAAATATCCAACAACAACTTAACCTTTTCTTTGTTTCTTTCTCTCAGGATTCATTAGCATTGATTGTGGTCTACCTAAAGGTTCAAGCTATACTAAGAAGACCGCAAACATATTTTACATTTCAGATGCCAAATTTATAGATGCTAGTGTAAGCAAGAGTATTTCACCAGCAGAGAATAGTACTCATCTACAACAGCTAGCATATGTGAGGAGTTTTCCTAGTGGAGAGAGAAACTGTTACAGAATAAATGTAACTAGTGGTACTAAATATTTGATCAGAGCTACTTTCTTTTATGGAAACTATGATGGCCTCAATCAGCCCCCACAATTTGATCTTCATCTTGGGCCTAATTTATGGGACACAGTGAGGTTTCCCAATGATTCACTCAGCAAAATCAGTGAGATCATTTACACTCCATCACTAGATTACATACATCCATGTCTTGTTAACAAAGGTCAAGGGACTCCATTCATTTCAACTATAGAATTGAGGACTTTGAAAAATGCTTCCTATTTCACAGCGTCAGCTGAATCATTGGCATACTATTGGCGATACGATTTAGGTTCCATCACCAACTTAGGATACAGGTGAGTCCATTGTATTGAGTCTGATTCATTAGCTCATTTATATTATGTTACAATTTCATTCATTATAAATTCAGAAAGAAGGCCACTGGATCCATCTGTGTCAATAGTAGATTGTATGATTTTTAGTCGTATGAAAAAGAGGAAAGGGAGACAAAAAGAAGACATTAGAGGAAGTTGTTAAGAGGGATCTCATAGTGAATAATATATCTGAGGATTCGGTCTCTCACCAACCTAGTGGTGTCGTTTGATCCATGTAGCTGATCACATCTAGTGAAATAAGGCTTTTGGTGTTGTTGTTGTTCATTTATTATAAATAAATATATCACACACTGATTAAAAATACTGTGGTATACAGGTACAACTATGATGTTTATGACCGCATCTGGTGGGTGCCCCATGGATTCAACCAGTGGACACAATTAAGCAGCACACTTAATCTTGATATATTCCAGAATGATTACAAACTACCAGAAGTTGTCATGAGCACTGCTGCTACACCAATATATGCTAGTGCTCCTTTTCAGTTCCATTGGGATCCAGATAATGTGAATGAGAAATTCTACATCTACATGCACTTTAACGGGGTTAAAATTCTGGCAGAAAATGAAACTAGAACATTCAATATCTTCATAAATGGCAAGTTATTCTATGGACCTCTGACTCCTGGATATCTGACGACAAATACCATATATAGTAAATCAGCTTTGACCGGTGCTACAAGGTATCTATTTTCTCTTGCTAAGACAGGGACTTCTACCCTTCCACCGATCATGAATGCCGTGGAGATTTATAAAGTAATAGATTTTGCACAATCAGAAACTGAACAAGATGATGGTATGCTCTAAATCTGGACATATGCTTTTTATTGTCACTTGAATTTCAACTATATGCATAAATTGGCTTGAAATTATTTTGAATTATTTTTTAATATGAAATACAAGTTGATGCTATCACAAATATCAAAAACGCTTATGGGGTGGATAGAAATTGGCAAGGAGATCCATGTGGCCCAGTAGCATACATTTGGGAAGGTCTAAGTTGTAGTTATGATAACACCCCAAGAATCACATCCTTGTAAGTTAATGTTTCATAAAATAAATCATGCATAAATTCATAAACTCAAACCATCAAATGATAATATATGTGGAAATGCAATCAGGAATTTGTCTTCAAGTGGACTGACCGGGCAGATATTATCTTTCATCTCCGAGCTCACTATGTTACAGTACTTGTGAGTACCTCATCTCATTTGGTTAGCAAATGATGGAGCCAAATCCATTCTATTTGTAACTTTTTCTCCCCTTGGAGTTTTATAATTGTAATGTTGCATTTGCTTCTTTCAGGGATTTATCAAACAATAGTTTAAGCGGGTCAGTACCTGATTTTCTGACACAACTGCAATCACTTAAACTCTTGTAAGTTTAATCCCATATCCTGCATCAGTTTATTTTCGTTCCTTGTGGAAGACAAAGGGGTGTCATATTCGTCTTCTTTGCACAGAAACTTGGCGAAAAACAACCTTACTGGTTCAGTTCCTGGAGGACTTGTTGAAAGATCAAAGGAAGGTTCACTATCATTGAGGTT